>WWET01001836.1:242868-263808 GCA_011038615.1 Limnodynastes dumerilii | reverse complement strand
CGCAGTCTGACCCACCCCCCCCCCCTTCCCCACAGCCTAGCCCTAAATCTCCCTTCCCTGCAGCCTGACCCAAACCCTCCTTCCTCACAGTCTACCCCATATCTCCCTTTCCTGCAGCCTGACCCTCACCACCCTTTCCTCGCAGCCTAACCCTAAGTCTCCCTTCCTCGCAGGCTAACCCTAAGTCTCCCTTCCCCACAGCCTGACCATAACCCCCCCTTCCCCAGAGCCTAACCCTAAACCTCCGAAAAGGAACTTTCATCTGTCTCTATTTCGTAATGACAGCCATTGGTGCAGGGATGAACATCATTACAATGGACATACAGAAGAAAGTATTATTGAAATGACAACTGTTATTTAGCATCTAACAAAATCAAAGTGGGAACCATATGGTGACCATTTAGGAAAAAGTCTAGTAATACAAAACCTAAAATATCAGCTTTCTATAGTATTCATACCCGGGTGTGGGGCTCCGGTCCGAATGGCCGGTTTTAGAATCAACCATTCCTCCCCTGCCAGTTGCGAACTGGCTGGGATTTCAATTGCTATGTCTCAATAATGAGGCATAGCAATCGATCCACAGAGCTCCGAAAGCTCAGTTCAGTTCAGCTAAATTGTAAGTAAAATTAGTCCCTTCCCTAATTCTAACCCTCCCCTCTCACTACCCTAACCCTAAACCTAACCCTCCTATCCTGACAGACTGACCCTAACCCTCCGTCTACCGCAGCCTGATTCTAACCCTCCCTCCCTTGCAGCCTGACCCTAACCCTCCCTCCCCTGCAGCCTGACCCTAACCCTCCCTCCCCTGCAGCCTGACCCTAACCTTCCCTCCCCAGCAGCCTGACCCTAACCCTAACCCGCACAGATAGGTTAATCACCTGTTCCTGGTCTGGCAAGCAGCGGCGGAGGGATATCGCAAACGGCAGAAGGACAACGGTAATTGCAAAAGTGAATGGGTAAAGTATGCCGAACGGAAATGGAGCATGGCATTTGGGACTTTCGAAAAGGAACTTTCAGAAGTCCCATTTTCTCAATCTTTTTGGGGGGAGCACCAGATGCCCTCTATGGAATCAAGTATCGTCCCACTCTGCATATCATATCATATTCCCACGACCGAAAGATTTGTTTTTCACAGTTTTTGTTGTTCCTGACATATTTTTCCAGTTATTTTAAGGTGCATTTTCTCTATATGCCATTTATCCCCCAAGATATTGTATTAATAATGTCCTCTGCCATTTGGTATCATGTTTCCTTACAACCTGATGCCCTTAATAAAAGTTTTGTTTTTTTTTCCTTTTTTCTCACCTGTCACATGAGAGCTTTATCAGCTGCTCAAACACTTTATGGGATACAATGTCGAAATTTGCAGGAAGATCCCTCTGAACATTCTTTACATGGAATTCTTCAGCTGCCTCCCAAGCACTTGTGTGACACAACTCTGAAGTCTAGTTAATGAGCTATTATTCCACCGTTGATTCAATAACCTTTTCTGTGCAGGATACAACATTTTTTCTACTTTTTATGATTTAACCCAATTGCAACACAGAAAATATGACTGGCTGTCCGTAACAAGAGAGAGAGTGGAAGATCAGACTATTTTCTTTATCAAACTAAATACATACATTTTGAAAATCTTCAGTTAGCCAAACACTATGGTCCAGAAACTAAGGCTGGGTCCACACATATTGAATTTGTGTTCAATCTAACCTGTTGGCCAAACACTGAATAAGTGTGTATACTTAACCTCCCATAACTTACAAATCATGGTCACCTGGTCAGGTCAATCAAATTTTAATAAGGCTTAAAACTCAGTCGACCCAAGCGACTAATTTACAAGTGTGTACACTCCGACTGCTGTGCCCAATTCTTGCCCCAATACTGGCATCATGCTGCACCGCCTTTGTGTGTGAATGATAGGTGGTCTGGCGAAGATTGGAAGAGTGTGTACAGTGGCAGGATCCTTTCAGCAGATGTAAGTCAGGCTATAAAATTGGACAAGTGTTTAGCATAGATTGGGTGTTGTATCTGTGGCCTTGGTCTACTGCAGGATTGTGTAAACTGTATGGTCTGGAGTTGGGTCTGAAGAGGATTGGACAATGTGTACCCGGATTAAAATTAGATTTTAATGGAACCAGTTCCCAGAGCAACAGTTGCATAAGGATTTGACCGCACCTCTAAGCTACATACTTGCAATAGACATAGACTACCTTAACTTTTATGACTTCCAATGAGGAACACATTCTAAATTACAAAAATTGTTAATATTTTCGTTTTTTCTCCCATATTTGTTTTGCATTTGAAATTGTGCGATTCTGTCTTTTTAGAGAAAGGGGTAAATCCAGACCTAAGCGCTTGTTACGTTACATTGCGTAGCATATTTACGCTAGTGTATTTTTCAAAGCGTAACTTCTGACGTACGTAAAGACTTCGCGTATGCAAGTGCCTAAGCCACGCCCATACGGTACCATTTAAATGCCTCACCCCGCCTCCAAATCATAATTACAGGTGTCGTATGGATGTCACGCCCCCTCGTTCGTCGTTACGCTATTTATATGTGGCTGGTACGTACGTTCAGAGTTACGCAGGGTAACATCTGCCGTGCGAATTCGCAGTAAATACTAATGGGCGGACTTATATGTCCACCTTGCCAAACCATATCAAACAAAGAATACGTTCTTCTTCACAGTACACATCCTGGTACGCATTGCGAACCCTTGTTATTGAACCTCCACTGGCATTTGATTGAGAGATGGGAAGAGAATTTCGATGGCTGAGGCACGGCCTCTCATCCTGTTAGCTATATTTAAATGTAACAATTTACGATCCTGTCACTGATCTCTATTCTCACTTCCAATTGATAATGTATTATGCTAATAGGTAAACTGTACACCTGTCAAGTCCTGACTAGGTATGTTCTACATGCAGGTATACTCCTCTCCTTTCTACCATCTTGTGTTTCCATGCATGTATATGACATGTGATGTTGCTTATGTTACTATCTGTCACTAATACTTTGTACAATTGGTATTTGTATGTTGCTTTGTGTAGTAATAAAAATGTGGTAGATCCAGAACTCCGCTTGCAATCCGTTTACTAGCGTAGCGTATTTTCATGTGCGTACCTTCTATACACTCCTCTAGATACACCCCTTGAATGTACGTACTTTGACCGATTTCCGCTTTCCAAACCCTACCTTAACTTTTGGCCGCGTAACCACTGTCGTCCGCACATGTACGGATGGGCAACACAGACTTACGCAGCTAAGCACGCCCACACTGTGCACTTTAAATGAAAACCCCCGCCTACAGTGCGTATTTTAGACGTACTTTTGGCACACGTAAAATCGGCACGCCCACACGTACGAATTTACACAACTAATACGTGAATGGCCCGTACGCTCAGAGTTACGTTACGTTATGTAGCGTATCATCTGTCGTGTGCATGCGCAGTACATACAAAATTGCGATTTTACGTGTCCGCCAGAAGCGTTGTTCTGGATCTGGGCCAATGTTATTTAAAAAAAAAAATAACGTAAAATCGCTCAATCGCTCACGTGCGTAATTTAGTATCTGGCCCAAAGTCTGCTAGTTGGAAACAAAGCAAAACCCCATTTTATATCATTAACTGCCTAAACAGGAGATTTCTCCATGAAAGTAGAGCATCTTCTGATATTAGAATGAAGACGACAATTGGTCGGACTGTGCTGGATCTGCTACTAAAGAAGAGATGTAGCAAAGCTTTAACCGCAGCGATGAAGAGGCAGGTGTCTGGGTAATTGGATGTGAAATGATTTCATAGACTAGATGCACAGTAGATAACAAGGCTGACTCAGTAAAATATAAACCATGTTAGTTGAATAGTGGCGTTCGCTCTTATTCTTTTCTCCTATTGTTTAGCCTAGTTTTTTTCTGCCTCTAAAAGAGAGATGGTTTAAAAGGTCCAAGTGGTGGTAAATCAGAAGATGGAAGATGTTCCCTTAGATTTATTATATTTAGCCCACAGGGATAATTGTTTGACGATGTTTTGGAGGAGAGAGAGCAGGGACAGAGCAGAGGAGAGAGCGTGGACAGAGCAGAGGAGAGAGCGTGGACAGAGCGGAGGAGAGAGTATGGACAGAGCGGAGGAGAGAGCAGGGACAGAGCAGAGGAGAGAGCGGGGACAGAGCAGAGGAGTGAGCGGGGACAGATCAGAGGAGAGAGTGGGGACAGAGCAGGGGAGAGAGTGGAGACAGAGCGGAAGAGAGAATATGGACAGAGCGAAGGAGAGAGCAGGGACAGAGCAGAGGAGAGAGCGGGGACAGAGCAGAGGAGTGAGCGGGGACAGATCAGAGGAGAGAGTGGGGACAGAGCAGGGGAGAGAGTGGAGACAGAGCGGAAGAGAGAATATGGACAGAGCGAAGGAGAGAGCAGGGACAGAGCAGAGGAGAGAGCGGGGACAGAGCAGAGGAGTGAGCGGGGACAGATCAGAGGAGAGAGTGGGGACAGAGCAGGGGAGAGAGTGGAGACAGAGCGAGGAGAGAGCGGGGACAGAGAGGAGGAGAGAGTGGGGACAGAGCAGAGGAGAGAGCGGGGACAGAGCAGAGGAGAGAGTATGGACAGAGCAGAGGAGAGAGCGGGGATAGAGCAGAGGAGAGAGCAAGGAAAGAGAGGAGATAGTGGGGACAGAGCAGAGGAGAGGGCAGGGACAGAGCAGAGGAAAGAGCATGGACAGAGCAGAGGAGAGAGTGGGGACAGAGCAGAGGAGAGAGTGGGGACAGAGCAGAGGAGAGAGCGGGGACAGAGTAGAGGAGAGAGTATGGACAGATCAGAGGAAAGAGCGAGAACAGAGCAGAGGAGAGAGCTGTGATAGTGCAGAAAAGAGCAGGGACAGAGTGGGGGAGAGAGCAGAAGCAAACCAAATGAGAGAGTGGAGACAGAGTGGAGGAGAGAGCGGGGACAGAGTGGAGGAGAGAGTGTAAACAGAGTGGAGGAGAGAGTGTAAACAGAGTGGAGGAGAAAATGGGGACAGAACGGAGGAGAGAGCAGGGGAGAGAGCAGACAAGAGCAGGTACAAGGTAAGAAATGTATTTTTAAAAACAATTTTGGCAATGATACAGTCATATACACTTGTTATTGATCTGCCAGCCAGCAATACTCAAAGTACATTGTAGTGACAGAGACTTGCAATGTGTAGGCCAGCCTGCCCGCCCCTCCCCCTCTGCTAAAGGTGCCCAGCATCATGCTGCCATGACCTGGACATGCACCAAAATGATACGATATCTTGTTCCCGCCAACCTAAAAAAATCCCTGCTACCCCCCGATGAGAAGCATTAGCTTTGTGCTGTCAGCGATCAATATATAGTTCAGAACATGTGTGTTCCAATCTCTGACTATTTGCTTTGGTCGTCTAGCATCAGAGTCCTGCTAGGAAGAGAAAAGCCAGGATTACAAAGAAGTCCATATGCGGAATGTAGCCCCCCCCATTCTATGTTCTTGTTATTTGTTTGATTAAAGTGACTTGTCTGCAGAAGGATAATCTTCTGAATTAGAAATAGCGGAAAATTAATCACTTGTATTTTCTGCTCTGCTGTGCAGTAATTAGTAAATTTTGGGTAAGATGGAAATGACATTTAATACTCTCCAATAACAGAAAGAGGATTATCATTCATTTTGTAGAGATTCTTTATTCCTGCCTTTAATTTCACCTTGTCCCCTTACCCTTGTCTTATCCATGGCTGCCGACTCTCCCGGAATGTCCAAGTATCCCGGGAGAGTCGTTAGATCTCTAGCAATGGGATTGAGGGCCTCAAATCCCTCCCCCTCCTGTCTATCCACACTACCAGCGCAACTTACTGTTACTAAGAATGGGTGGGGTTTGATAACGCTAATTCATTCTTAAGAAGGATACTATGCAAGGAGATTGCTTCTCCCCACCTCCCCCTCCCCCGCCCTCCCCGGCTAATCTAAATCCCTCCCACTTCTGCCTAATCTCTCCCCCGAGGTTGCTTAAGGCCAACTCTTTCTAACTAAACTACTACGGAGGCAATGTAGGGGCCGTATTCAGAGATCCGTTTCTTTCTCTGTACGTACGTTAAAACTACGCATGCGTAGTAACTTTTTATACGCTGTTCACGTAGACTATGCACGCGGAAGTGCCTCACGGGCGGACTTGTGAATCGCATGTGGGTAAATACGCACAGATCTCCCATGGAAAAATACACACGGAGGAATTTACATAGAAATGGGCGGGGGGGCATTTAAATGAAGGGAAGTGTAGAGCGATTATAAAGATACGCACGGACGGAGGACACATACGCTCGGAAAAGGCCACGGAAAGTTACAGCTGGTCTATGGAGGCGGAAGTCTCTGTGGGTACTGATTAACAAGGGGAGTGACTGCGGTTTTGGTGGGTGTTACTTGCTCCGTCCGTGCGTATATTTGCGCTCCAAACGCCAGACGGATATCTGAATTGCATTGCATTGCGAATTAGGGACAGCCGAAAGCTGCTTTATGAATGGCTGAGTGTGCGATTTGCATACTCACCCATTCTCTTTCAGAAGCGCCGCCACCGGGAACTTAGGGTTAGGCTGCGTGGTGGGAGACTTAGGGTTAGGCTGCGTTGTGGGAGACCTAGGGTTAGGCTGCGGGAGGGACTTGGGGTTAGGCTGCGGGGGGAAGACTTAAGGTTACGCTGCGGGAGGGACTTAGGGTTAGGGAGTGGGTTGGGGGGAACTCACCTTTCCCCGAACACGGTGCTCCGGGGATCGAATGCTATGACTCAATGAGGCATAAGCAATCGATATCCCAGCCAGTTCCGAAGTTTTCGAAATAGGGCCATTCGCTACGGGGATGAATACATAGTAGGTCATTTTGCAAACCTCCACACCTAAGAAGCAGAAGCATCTCTTTCATCCCTCCGAGATCTCCCGGAGGAAAGAACCGAGAAGTCGGCAATTCTGGTCTTATCTCTCTATGGATTAATACCTGCCAAGTGCTTTAAAGACCAGAGCCATCCACCAATCAGCATACTGCAATTTGCTTGACAGGTAGCTGGAAAGGAGAAGAGAGAATTCTCCCCAGCTGTTCTGCCTGTGTGCAGTCATGGCGGCCGGGGAGAAACCTCAATGTGAGTCCCTGCTGGCAGTCAAGAAGTTTGGGTGCAGGGTTGCTGCCACAGGGCACTATTAAAGAAACAGGATGCCATTCGTCAGGACAGAGCGGGTGGGCGGGACCCGGCTTAGCCAAACACAGCACCTGGAGACTACCACAGTTTGGCCAATTGCTTTAAACGCAAGGAGTTGAATTTGTAGAAGAACAGCAACAAAATTTACTGACGTGACACATTTTTACTGACAGATCAAAACTCATCATAAATAAGAACTATTGCGTTGCAAATAGTTTTCATCGAGCCCAATTCGTTGAATCTACACAACCAACATTACTGGGTTCTGTTTGGCAATTCAGCTGAAGGGCTTGGTGACAGCTCCTTAATGTAAACACCTGGGTCCACTCCGTCAACAGGATGACATTAAGCAGATGGCTACCAATTCATTGACTAGCAAAGACAAATGGCAGGGATGGTTTAACAAGTTATAATCTATGTAGGAAAGCTGTCAAATTTATTCATCCATATTTGGTGGCAAATAAAGCAGCCTGATATGTTTTATACTGGGTTTATTACTCGGTCATATGCTGTGTAGAGTCTAATACGCGCAGATATACCTTTTCTGAAGCTACTGTCATATCCACACCTTGGACCAGATTCAGAGACTGAAGACAAGAGAGAAAAGTCAGGGCCGGCATGATGCGGTAAGCGGGGAAGCGGGGTAAGCGGGTGGGTGCCAGATGGGGAATACTTGGGGGCTGAAGATATGATGGGGATATTGTGGGCTGGAGAGACATTATGGGGGATACTGGGAGCTGGGGGGACGAATGATAAAATATATAGTCACTATTGTTTAGCTGTTTTTAAGCTAGGAATTGTATAGCGTAGACTAGAAAACTGTCTGTATTTTATAGTGGCCACTATGATTTACTTTCTTTAATTATTGTTATAAGACAGTTTTTTATGGCGCTTACTATAATCTAGGATGGTTACAGGTGTTAAATTGTAAACAGAAGGGCGCAAATTTTAAATTCATGGGAGGGGGGGGGGGCGCCAACCACCCTAGCATCGGCCCTGAGGAAAGTTACACCTGGGCAAAACTATGTTGATTTCAGTGGGAGTCAAATTTATTTTATTCTATGTATGCAGGGAGAATACTTTGCTTTGGCTTATTGAACACATTGTTATTTAGACTTGGGATAGGAAACATCGCCTCTCAACTCTAAAACTGTTTGCAACAGATGAAATATGACTCCCCTGCAATCACCATGGTTTTGGCCGGGAGGAAATTTCCTCTCTTATTTTTAAACTCTGAATCTTGTACTGAGTCCAGTATACAGAGCCATACCTTGTACTGAGTCCAGTATACAGAGCCATACCTTGTACCGAGTCCAGTATACAGAGCCATATATTGTACTGAGTCCAGTATACAGAGCCATACCTTGTACTGAGTCCAGTATACAGAACTATGCCTTGTACTGAGTCCAGTATACAGAGCCATACCTTGTACTGAGTCCAGTACACAAAGCCATACCTTGTACTGAGTCCAGTATACAGAGCCATACCTTGTACTGAGTCTAGTATACAGAGCCATACCTTGTAGTGAGTCTAGTATACAGAGCCATACCTTGTACTGAGTCAGCCATATCTTGTACTGAGTCTAGTATACAGAGCCATACCTTGTACCGAGTCTGGTGTACAGAGCCATACCACGTACTGAGTCTAGTATACAAGGCATGGCTCTGTATACTAGACTCATTACAAAGTCTAGTATACAGAGAGTCTAATATACAGAGCCATACCTTGTACTGAGTCTAGTATACAGAGCTATACCTTGTACTGAGTCAGCCATACCTTGTACTGAGTCTAGTATACAGAGCCATACCTAGTACTGAGTCTGGTGTACAGAGCCATACCACGTACTGAGTCTAGTATACAAGGCATGGCTCTGTATACTAGACTCATTACAAAGTCTAGTATACAGAGCCATGCCTTGTGGTGAGTCTAGTATAGAGACCATGCCTTGTACTGAGTCTAGTATACAGAGCCATACCTTGTAGTGAGCCTAGTATACAGAGTCATGCCTTGTACTGAGTCTAGCATACAGAGCCATACCTTGTACTGATTCTAGTATAATGAGCTATGCCTTGTACTGATTCTAGTATACAGAGCTATGCCTTGTAGTGAGTCTAGTATACAGAGCCATACCTTGTACTGAGTCTGGTATTCAGAGCTATGCCTTGTAATGAGTCTAGTATACAGAGCCATGCCTTGTACTGAGTCCAGTATACAGAGCCATACTTTGTACTGAGTCTAGTATACAGAGCCATACATTGTACTGAGTCTAGTATACAGAGCCATACTTTGTACTGAGTCTGGTATACAGAGCCATACCTTGTACTAAGTCTAGTATACAGAGTCATACCTTGTACTGAGTCTAATATACAGAGCCATACCTTGTACTGAGTCAGCCATACCTTGTACTGAGTCTAGTATACAGAACCATACCTTGTACTGAGTCTGGTGTACAGAGCCATACCACGTACTGAGTCTAGTATACAGAGCCATACCTTGTACTGAGTCTGGTATACAGAGCCATAACTTGTACTGAGTCTAATATACAAAGCTATGCCTTGTACTGAGTCTGATATACAGAGCCATATATTGTATTGACTCTAATATACAGAGCCATATATTGTACTGAGTTTATTATACAGAGCTACAGTGTGCCTTGTGCTGAGCCTCTTTAATACTTAATATATGAATATGATGTACTGCCTTATCTAGTGCACAGTTTATTATGGAAATGGTTGAATATCACTATCACAATACAGAGATATATGTTGTGATATTACAAGTCAAAGATAATAAAACACAGCTCACATAAATCAGTATAATGTCATTTTAAATAGCAGACAGTGAACACTATGAGATCACGCGTTCCGGAGGTTCTTCTGCTTCCCGGTGCTGCGATATTTTAAACTGTCATTAGAGTGAAAGGCTTGCAGGGTTTTAAGTATAGGAAGGGATGAAAACTGTTGATTGATTGATTGGTTTCCATGGAAACAACACTAATCATCTAATGAAAATATCAACTGAATTAATAACAAACCCTGAAAACTATTAATTAATAATTTATTAAAAATGGAGGTCAGACGGTTACAACAGACTAAAAGATCTGATTATTTGATCTGGGCATTTTAATCTGGTTTGTCATTGTCATACATTGGAAAATAGTCATGAGGACCAATAATCTGTTGGCTGATCTGCCCGATTATCACATATTGCGTGGCCAACTTGAAGTTCCAAATCTTTCATGCAACGGAGCACTATCATACACACAGTTATCATATACACATCAGAGAGAAAACAAGAGGAAAAAACAAGAGATAAAAAGAGAGAGAGAGAGGAAAAGAGGAAAAAAAAAGAAGACAGAGGAAAAGAAGAAAAAAAGAAGAGGAAAAGAAGACAGAGGAAAAGAAGAGGAAAAGAAGACAGAGGAAAAGAAGAGGAAAAGAAGAGAGGAAAAAAAGAGGAAAAGACGAGAGGAAAAAAAGAGGAAAAGATGAGAGGAAAAGAAGACAGAGGAAAAGAAGAGAGGAAAAGAAGAGAGGAAAGAGGAAAAGAAGAGAGGAAAAGAAGACAGAGAAAAAGAAGACAGGAAAAGAAGAGAGGAAAAAAAGAGGAAAAGACGAGAGGAAAAAAGAGGAAAAGATGAGAGGAAAAGAAGACAGAGGAAAAGAAGAGGAAAAGAAGACAGAGGAAAAGAAGAGAGGAAAAAAAGAGGAAAAGACGAGAGGAAAAAAAGAGGAAAAGACGAGAGGAAAAAAAGAGGAAAAGCAGAGAGGAAAAAAAGAGGAAAAGATGAGAGGAAAAAAAGAGGAAAAGATGAGAGGAAAAGAAGACAGAGGAAAAGAAGAGGAAAAGAAGAGGAAAAGAAGACAGAGGAAAAGAAGAGAGGAAAAAAAGACAGAGGAAAAGAAGAGAGGAAAAGAAGAGAGGAAAAAAAGAGGAAAAGCAGAGAGGAAAAAAAGAGGAAAAGATGAGAGGAAAAGAAGACAGAAGAAAAGAAGAGAGGAAAAGAAGACAGAAGAAAAGAAGAGAGGAAAAGAAGACAGAGGAAAAGAAGAGAGAAAATGAAGAGAGGAAAGAGGAAAAGAAGAGAGGAAAAGAAGACAGAGAAAAAGAAGACAGGAAAAGAAGAGAGAGAAAAAGACAGAGGAAAAGAAGGGAGGAAAAGTAACAAAAGAAAAGGAGAGAGAGGAAAAGAAGAGAGAAAAAAGAAGAGAGAGGAAAAGAAGAGAGAAAAAAGAAGAGAGAGGGAAAGGAAGAAAAAATGAAAAGAAGACAGAAGAAAATAAGAAGCGACAGAAAAAGAATTCAGGAAAAGAAGACAGAAGAAGGGAACATCAGAGATATTGTATCGTATGTGCTGTGTGATATATCTCTCCTACACCTAGTAAAACTTTCGTACCTGAAGGTGCTTTTGTACAATGAATTGTACTATGTATATGCAGCTTAAGGACAATGGCCCAGATCCAGAACAACGCTTGTGAGCGAATTTACGCATGGCGGAGACGTAAAATCGCCTTTTAGTAAGTACTGCGCATGCACACCATAGAAATTACGCACCGTAACGTAGTGTAAATGTAAACGTATGAGCCATTCACGTATGTGTCACGTACATACTTACGTGTGGGCGTGCCAACTTTACGCTTCACAAAAATACGTCTGAAATACGTTATGTAGGCGGGAGTTTGTATTTAAAGTGTACAGTATGGGCGTGCTTAGCTGCGTAAATACGTGTTGCCCATACGTACGTGTGCGGATCATATCGGTTACGTTGTCAAAAGTTAAGGTAGGGTTTGGAAAGTGTATCTTCACGAAAATACGCTACGCGAGTAAATGTATTGCAAGCGGAGTTCTGGATCTACCCCAATGTAAGAAGTCACTGATCTGAAGCAGTAAATCAGAAGCATTAGATAAAGATCTGATATATCAAATTCTGCAGAGAACTCACTGTATACATGAATAAAACCGAGAATATATTAAATCCTGATCCTCATTGCGTGTGGCTGAGGTATGTATAACCATCTGGGGCGCCGCCATATGGTACAACACTCTGAGCTGTGAACTCTTATTATTTTCAGACTTGTGATAAGAAGCCAGATATAAATGTTACTTTCTTTTCCTCTCATCTCTGGGAGATCCCAGAGGGGGGGGGGAGATACTGCTGAACGGTGTCAGGGGGCACATAGTGACGTACATGGAGCCAGGAAGCCCTGCCCTCATTGAGAAGCAGGTGTTGGGGCCACATTGCATCCATCTTGTGAATGTATCATCAAGCCCTCTATGGGCCCAGGAGCCTGGGGGTGCTGCCCCCTAAATAAAACATTGGATAACTGAATAAAATAACTGCTTTACTACCCAGGACTACCGGGGCCGGATCCAGAACTAAAATGTATGTACAATGGGCTGGATCCAGACCAACGCACGTCATACCCTCTTGTCCCCCTCTGATACCCTTTTACCCCATCCCCACCTGGTGGCTCCCTCTCAACCTCTCACTGCGCTCTATCCCCTGCTCCCTGATCTTCCAAGCTTCACACCTCGCATTTTGCCTTGTGTTCTGTTTGTGATATTTTTATAGTCATATTGTTTTTAATATATACTATGCTGTCCATCCCTACCCTGTATCTCTGTACTGTATATTATTATGTACTATGCCGTCCATCCCTGCCCTGTATCTCTGTACTGTATAGTATTATGTACTATGCTGTCCATCCCTACCCTGTATCTCTGTACTGTATTTTGTTGTAATTTGAATGGCGCTGCGGACACATTGTGGCACCTTATAAATAAACTATAATAATAATAATTATTATCTATCTCATATCTATCTATCTATCTATCTATTATCTATCTATCTATCTATCTATCTATCTATCTATCTATCTATCTATCACATTTAGGGTGTGGAAACACAGAAGTCTTGATGGATAAGCAGAGAGAGAGAGGGAACGCCCACTTGCAAACTCATCCCAGCGCCTCTGTCAGTCATTCTTCTTATGTATGGATTGCTTGGTTGCGCTGCACTTGCTTAGCACAGATTTGTGTGCATGCACAATACACATAAACCCCGGACACAATCCAATAGTAACCCATAGAGGTCTGGGAAAAATCTGCAGTATGGAAATACAAGCCCAGACACACCCAGAGCATGCAGTGACTTGTAGTGCCCCAGTGCAAGGATAGTCACAGAAGCAATTCACTGTATTAACACATCCAAAAATGTTAAATCCCTGAGACAGTATTACAGATCATAAATGTAGCCATCATCGCCTAATGCAATCTTTCCTCACCTCTTTAATCATATATCGCTCCTAATATTGCCTGCTAAGATTTTATTTATTTTTTATATTGTTGGAAATCTTATTATATTGTCAAAAAATAGAAAAAGCATTGGTCAGAGAGGCACTGCACGGCATGGCCAGCAGGGTGCGCCACTCATCATAAATAGCACCATCCTAGCGACCTGAATAGGACTGAACTAAAAAAAATTCAGAAAACAAAAGTGAATAAAAGAAGCACATTTCTGTATGTTAAGGGTTATTATTCAGTCTCACTGGCTTTCAAATTGAACATACTGTACAGTCTGTGTTCCCCATTCTATGCTTACTGCATTTTATTGAATTTTAGTGCATGTTAGTTGTTGGTGAACAAATACTTATATAACCACATTATATATGTTCAAAGGCTATAGTGCTAGAAATCACATGTTACACGGCAGATATAAGGACCGTCCTGACTATTGTCTACTGAGCCACTAATATTATTATAGACAGTAATTGGTGCTTCTGTGAAATGATTGGAGGCTTAACAGGGCAGTATGGGTCACTGTAAAGCTTCTTGGACCCCAGCTACAGAGAGATTTAGATAAATGAAATGTAAAAGCACTCAGAAAATATTGAACGTCAGTTAATCCCAGGTATGAGCAATGGACACAGTAGCTAGATCTACATCTGTATATCTGGTACAGGAGTATAATGTCTAATGGTTGCTGTGCCTACTGTGCCCCTACTGGGCCTTCTGGCATAAGGGCATTGATTGGGCAACAATCAATCTATCTATACATAGATCTATGAAGTCCAGAAACCTGACCCTATGTTGAGGAACTACAAAACCCAGCATGGTTCAAACCCTACACCTGGACTTCTACTTCTACAACAATCTGAGAGACACAAGCTTACCCCAGTTTAATACGTATGTATTTAAATATCTCTAATTTTTTTTTTGTATGCCATGCATATTACATATAAAGTGATTTATATAGTGTTATCCTTGCAAGGATATATATTATATATCCCTATTCATAAAACATTCATATATAAATGTATCTTGATTGTCAGCTCTATGGGACAAGTCTAGTGTGGATGGCTATTATTTGGTAATGTCCTCTACACACCTGCTGCTGTGTGTATTATGCAACCTATCTATTATTAAAAAGACAATGTACCTGTATATTGTACACATCCTGTGTATTACACGTATTGGTGTTGAACAGGTGATCATACAGTTTGGAAGTTTCTCCTCTTTAGATCAGAGCAGTATAGACACTGGTACACAAGGGGAGACCCCATCCAGTAACTGCATGCATCTATAGGCTTGATTTGCTACACGTGAGAGAGACTGGGAGTAGATACAGTTTGCAGTGTGCTACTATATATGATATATTAGAGACTACAATGCATTATATGCATATATGGTGCTTCTCCCATTCTCTATACAAGCAACACGTTTGCCTTATGAATTGATGCTCAGAAATAAGTACATAAACGGACCTGTAACTCTCCACAACAATCAGTCCTGATCAGACTAGTAAGTTATCTATAGAAGATGCACAGTGACAATACAGTATATTGCTGTATATGGGGACAGAGCTTGCTGTGTGACAACTTACCTTTGAGCTGAGGAGACTTCTTTTCCCGAACCCTGACTCTGTGTTTAAATGCATCCTCACCCAAATCCTATACTCCAATTCAGGGGCGGTGAACCAAACCATAGCAAGAGATCACAGCTGGGGTTAAATCCCTGTCATGGCAGCGGTGCCCTCTGGGGTGTCAGCCAGTTCATTGGTGGCGCAACCATTCCAGACTGGTCTTAAAAGGATGTTGTTGGGAAGAGACCAAAAAAAAAAAAAAAGCTGTGCGCGATACGCAGATATTGCTCCAAGCGCAATCTCCTTGCTCCAAGGCGCACCCTCCGGACCGTGCGCTCTGCAAGCGCTGGGGACTCTCCGGCTAAAGTAACGTCTCTCAGTGTAATTGTCCCCTCTCTCCTCTCATTGTCTTCCTCTCACTCTCCCCCCCTGTGTCCTGGGAAACACGCTGAATTCTGCCTGCTCCTGCTTCTGTTCCTTAGAGCTTCCCTGGCTTTCATCCAACAGCTAGATCTGAGAGGTCAAATGGTGCCTCTTCCTAACGAGGAATCTGCAGCTACTATCACAGTGGCAGCTCTGAGATGAAGGATCTGGGCAATTACTGAGTCTCTTTAGCTGCCAGAATCACTCCCCCCAACCACAACTCCCATCTTTTTATTTTTTTTTTTTTAGCAGGGGGTGGGGGGAGAAGCCTTCACTTTCCCACGTTTGTTTCATCCTTTCAGGTGGATCTGTCTTAGACTGTCACTTTGTTCTTCTCTTCTCTTATTTTATCTGGATCTCTTGGTGACATCTCCCCATGATCCTCTCAGGGGTATGTTCAGAGTTCTGAACCCACACATGTAAAGATAGGCTCACATAAGAATGGATTGCACCAGCAAAGTGGATTTAACGATCCAGTATGCTGATAAGGGGATAATGCTTGGCTCTCTAATGTTAGTCCAGATTGAATTTGGATTGCTATAAAAAAGGAAATTAAAGAACAAAAACAACCCTATGAAATGATGAAAAACATGGTTGTTTCCATATCATTAGAATTCAATTTCCAAGAACTACATTCTCCAGTTGTGAGTGGTTTATATTTAAAACATTCATAGGGAGCAACAGGAGAAACCTTCATCATACAGTAAAGAAGCACTTGCAGAGATGAGCTCTAATGAGAGAGAAACAGTCTGGGGCTGATCCAGAGTTGTACTCAGGGGCGGATTGGGAATTTAAAGTGGCCCTGGACAAAAATCTGCAAGAGGACACGTGGGCGAGATCACTATTGCCGGAGTGAAAAAAAAAATGTAAAAAGAAAGAAATACATAATAAAATCAGTGCGATATATGATATGGGGGCAGGGTTATGTATTGCCAAGTAAGTGTGTTACATAGCAAATACATCTACTGACTAATATATCCCAATCCATTAGAGATTAATAGTGACTTCTATGCAATGCAAGTGACCACCACCCGAAACACACAGCATCCTAGTGACCACCACCTGAAACACACAGCATCCTAGTGACCACCGCCCGAAACATACAGCATCCTAATGACCACTGCCTGAAACATACAGCATCCTAGTAACCCCCACCCAATATATACAGTTGCCTAGTGACCACCATCCAAAACACACAGCATCCTAGTGACCACTGCCTGAAACATACAGCATCCTAGTGAACACCACCCAATACATACAGTTGCCTAATGACCACAACCCAAAACACACAGCATCCTAGTGACCACTGCCTGAAACATACAGCATCTTAGTGACCCCCACCCAATACATACAGTAGCCTAGTGACTACCACACAAAATACACAGCATCTTAGTGACCACTGCCTGAAACATACAGCATCCTAGTGACCACCACCTGAAACATACAGCATCCTAATGACCACTGCCTGAAACATACAGCATCTTAGTGACCCCCACCCAATATATACAGTTGCCTAGTGACCACCATCCAAAACACACAGCATCTTAGTGACCACCGCCCGAAACATACAGCATCCTAGTGACCACCACCCCGAAATACTAAGCATCCTAGTGACCACCACCTGAAACATAAAGCATCCTAGTGACCACCGCCCGAAACATACAGCATCCTAATGACCACCACCCAATACATACAGCATCCTAATGACCACTGCCTGAAACATACAGCATCCTAGTGAACGCCGCCTGAAACATACAGCATCTTAGTGACCCCCACCCAAAACAAATACAGTTGCCTAGTGATCACCACCTGAAACACAGCATCCTAGTGACCACCGCCTGAAACATACAGCATCCTAGTGACAACCGCCCGAAACATACAGCATCCTAGTGACCACCTCCCGATTCATAAAACATCCTAATGATCTCCGTTCTCTACAGACTTTATTTTAGCAACCACTCCCCATGATAGTCAACATTCTAGTCTTCTTGAATTAAAATAGGAGCTACTGAGTGGCCTCCAGAGGGGATATTCCCTGTAAGTCCTATAGCCAATCCGCCCCTGGTTGCACTAATACCTTTTTGAGGTGTAAGTGTAGACCTGAGCAATAAAACGCTGAACTGCAAGGAGAGGAAATTGTAAACTGTGACAGCAGAATAAGAATTGAGCGGCGAAGTTTCTTATTTCAGCTCTAATTTATAGATTAAACACAAAGCTACGCAGTAATGAGTTCTATGTGCAAAAGAAAAGTATTCTCCCTGCATGCAAACAAATTAAAATGAATTAGCGTTCCCGGGATATGCAGTGTATGCTTACTGGTGGCGTCATTTGCACACATATGCGCATGCACACACACTGGCGCGGCTCCAAAATTTTGTTGTGAAATCCGATACCAGACACATGTTACAAGATTTTGCCGGAGAAACGGTTCTCACATTGCCGCGAATCACAACGAGGGAGTCAGCGAACGGCTCCGCGTGTCAGTAATTTCTTTCTGTGCTGGTAAATCAGATTTGTCAGATGTGTGTTTAACAGCTGTGCTTAATGAACAGGGATAGCAGGGTGTCACCGTGTGTCATAGTGAGCTGGTAACCAGCTCCCTGTTCTTGGAGTTCTATCGTCAGCAAGCTGCACAGAGAGGGAGAGAGAGACCAGGAGAGCTGGAATCCCAGCTTCTAGAACACTACTGACACTATCTGGAGACACGCAGCCATGAAGTCTTATACACGCTGAAAATGTCACTGAGACGCTTATTTTGCAATACAAATTCATCCAGTAGGAGAGGATCTCTATGATATTACCATTATCCCAGGTTATCTAGGGTCACACTGTACATGCTTTTTAATACATTTTATTATTTTTATTGCTTTATCCTTTTTTCTTTCTTTTTGCTTGATTTTCTCTCCAGGTAGAAAGAATGATGGTGTTGGACAGAGACTCACAATAAGTTAAGTCTAAGGGCTAGATTTACAAAACTGTGGACTAAGAAAAGTGGAAATGTTGCCCATAGTATGTAAAAGGAAAGTGAGAGCTAGAGTCTGATTGGTTGCTATGGGCAACATCTCCACCTTTTCTTTTCCGCTGTTTAGTAAATCTAGCCCCAGATCTGTTCAGAAGCAGTCATTATAGCATCAGTAGTCTTAGTGGTATATAAATCAAATCTTATTAAAAAAAAAACCAGAAAGTAGCAAGCAATAAGAATCTTGCTATCATTTTCTGTAGTGTCCTATATAAATGACACTGTTGCTAGAATCTAATTGGTTGTTGTAGGCTATCATAATGGAGGGACACAGACTTCACGAAGGGCCTCATTTACTAAAATAATTTTTTCTCAGCGATTATGCATTGTCAGACATCGCGGCGATTTAGCAAAAAAATTGTGGCATTTACTAAGCCGCGCTTTTGTCTCGCGATTAATAATCGCCGTCGAGGTTGATCAGTTTTGAAATGTGCAAATTGCCATGCTTTTATGTTTAAAAGCATGCCGATTGTCCATTTCAAAATCGGCAAGCATCATTCTATCCCTTATCATGCAGACTCATATAGTACTATAGTACTATAAGGCACAGCATGGCCATGTGTTTGTGACCATGCAGAGCCTTATAGTACTATATGCGTCTGCATGATAAGGGATAGAATGATGAAGCACACCATTTTAACATACTGAAAAACACATGTCAAAGCTATTGACATGTGTTTTTCAGTTAAATTGTGTGTCGTTTTCTATAAAAACAACACACACAGAAGGCGTTTTTTTTTTCAGCCCTTACAGACCGAACAAGAGGCGATTTAGTAAAATCGACTTTAGTGAATCCAGTCAGGGCTATGTTTGACATGGCAAATATCTGGACGATTTTTTGGCAGCGATGTTTGCTGTGTCGGTTTTTCTAAAGGCTAAAGTCCCGGGAATTTACCTTTAGTGAATACAGCAATGTCATATTCTCAGTGAAAATCCTGGGACATTGGGCGATTTTAGGAAAATGGAGTTTAGTAAATAAGGCCTGAACACACCCAGATTGGTGGATTGGCGATATTTGTTTACACATCCAAAATTGAGTTAGCACTCAGGTATAGTTAAGGACCAAATATGAAAATTCAATATCCTATACAAAACTGAATGTAATAATAAAAATAATAAATAAAATTATAGAAAGCTATTTCATTAGCCAGTTAATTTAAGTAGTCCCTCGGTAGTCATGGGATGGTCAATGAGAGAAAAATGAAAGAGTTTTATGGTATGAAAATTCCAACGTCTATCTGCTCCCTGTATAGTATGACAAGTGACTGTGGTTGCCATGGTAATTTTAGGACACTGTGAACTGTAAATAAAAGCAGCTTGTATCAAAGCCATCCAGTAAAGAAAATATTGAATTACTTTGCAATATCCTTTTACTTGTAATGAATTGATTATGTTGATTTATTTATGTTAAATAATTTTATCGCCATAGGTTAGCAAGAAACAACAGCATTCAGGTGGAGCTAGAGGGCGTGACTTATGCAAATCATGCATTAAGTCCTGCCCATGCTTAATCAAAGATGCCCAAAATTTGTCAGTCTCCAGAAAATTCCGGGAGCATTCCCAACTTTGTTATGACAATATTCATAAATCAACCTTGCTATCAGTCTATTCTGTTTAATTCAGGTTAATACCAATGTTTATGCTCCATATATCCATCTATTTTGGCCTTATTTGCTGATCTTAGGCCGCAATCACCTGCTCGTATCATGTGACAGCCTAGCGCCAGGGCTTTTATAGATTCCGTGTCTTCCATCTGCTTATAGAAAGGTCACTTTAATTAACAAACCAAACAGTCTATTTTTACTCAGGCGCAATCTGGACGGAAAAGCAGTTACAGCAATAATTGAGAGTCTGACTATGGTTAAAATAAAAATCCCCTGTGTATAAATCTGATTTAAACAAGCTTTGAGAAATAATACAATAATGTTTCTCATGCCAGACATCAAGACAGAGAAAATCACACAACATATTTCTGAAATGCACAAATTCAACAGAATTATATGCAAGAATTTGGAGGATCCCCAGATAGAGACACTAAGCCGCCGGTTTGCAAATGCACACATATTGGATAGCTTTGCAGGTTGGGTTTAAAAAGACAATCTTAGGCCTTTTACATCCTCCCCCTTCCTTTTTTTTTATTTTTTTTACGGATCGGAACCTACTGAAGTTTAAGAATTTCCATTATTTTCAAGTGTTCAGATTGAATTGCAGTCTATGTATGGCAAATATGCACCATTCTATCCATCAGAGGCTCACACCTTAAAGCAGTGCTTGGCGCTCCATGTATGAGTGCTGAGCGCTACATACATGGAGCTATTCATACATGACACTCATACATGGAGCTATGAATACACACACTCATACATGGAGCTATACATACACACACTCATACATGGAGCTATACATACACTCATACATGGAGCTATACATACATACACTCATACATGGAGCTATACATACACTCATACATGGAGCA
>WWET01001836.1:207152-221940 GCA_011038615.1 Limnodynastes dumerilii | reverse complement strand
TATGAAGGGAGTGCGAGGGGAGGGTGAGGGGAGTGTGAAGGGAGTGCGAGGGGAGTGTGAGGGGAGTGTGAAGGGAGTGCGAGGGGAGTGTGAAGGGAGTGCGAGGGGAGTGTGAGGGGAGTGCGAGGGGAGTGTGAGGGGAGTGTGAGGGGAGTGTGAAGGGAGTGCGAGGGGGAACCCTTCCCTTAATCCTCATCCTAACCCTCCCCTTATATTACCCTAACCTTAACCCTCCATCTCCAGCAGCCTAATCCTAACCTTTCCCTTCTATTAGCCTAACCTTAACCCTCCATCTCCTGCAACCTAATCCTAAACTTCCCTTTCTATTAGCCTAACCTGAACCCTCTATCTTCCGTAGCCTAACCTAAACTCTAAGCCTCCATCTCCCGGAGCCTAACCCTTACCTTCTATGTCCCATAGCACTCTCCCCGCAGGCTGGTTCAGCCTGTCCCTGTTCTGTCCTCGTGTCAGGGAGGGAACATTTCACTGCTGGGAACAGGTACTTTAGTTTTTTACTTTTCTCTATAAATCCTGTTCCCAGTATTAAAAATCGCAATGGAAATAATTTCGAATATGTTTGCACGGCGGCTGCATCATATTCAGACCTGCACCGTTACTCAGAATGTCACAGATACCTTTGTTGGTTAATACATTTCTATCCTCTGAGAAACATAACAGGGTTTAATATAACCTCACACAAAACCCCGGTAACATACTGTATATTAAAACCAAACCCGTGCATGTTCTCGTTACAAGGAATAGACAGATCATCTCTCGGTCTACAGAGATAAATACATAAAATACAAATGCATTCTCTGCTGAAAGTAGACCCATGTCAGCCGCCTCAATGTATAGAGAAAGGGTGTCAAATGAATAACACCCGTCCGGCCTCCGCAGAACATTCTTACACTTACATTCTACAGACCTCTGAGCGAAGGGAAAGATTCCTAATGACGTTCTCCAGAAACGCTCTCGATGCCGTCTGCCAAGAATTCAGGTGCTGAGATTGAAATTGTAGCACAAGTGGCAGCACTTTGTCTTGGCACAAAATACAGGGATTATGCAAAGAAAAAACAAGTGACAAAAGCGGCAGCTGGGAAAACAGGAGGAGCGTTGTTATTTGCTGGTGGCGAGACATGAAATACGAAAGAAGGGAAGTAACAGGTTCTTTGGTGACTTAAAAGAGGACTTAACGTTTTCACACAGAGAAAGTAGCCATTTTGGGCCTGATTTAGCTCTCCGTGCGACTTACGTTTGCGCACGCCCCAACCTTAACTTAACCGCACGGAGCTGTGTACTCATGTACGTATATTCATGCTGAACTACCTCTTCCCACCCCGGCACTTAATTAGCTTTAAAGACCGCACGGAGTCAGTCTACGTACCTAACTTATATGTAGATTGTGTAAAAGACCTACCACGTATGCGTTGTTTAGTCAGAAGGAGGCGTGCTCATGGCACCTTGGGGTCAACTTAGGTAGATGTGGGAGGGGGGAGGGTACAGTTCTCTCCGCACCTAAGTGTCTTAAGTGTGAATTTGGTGCATAATGTGCACTACAATCCGCTGCACCTGCGCTGTCGGTATGTGAGAGTTATGCGAGTGCTCCAGTGCTGTGTCTAAGAGTATTTGCCCCTTTTCAGACGCCCTCATTAGAAGTAAACGGATGTCCTTAATTGTTTATTGTTATAGGCAGAGGGTAAACAGGCATATGGCCGGGTCTATAGTGCATCCGTAATAAGGTGGATAATTAGTGGTGAGCCTGTGAACGTCAGAGGGTGAATCAGGAATGAGCTAATTCAAGGTAAATGGCCAAAATGTTATCCCACATAGAACATTATGTCAAATGGATTGTCAAGGGGGATATGTGTGGACAGTGGTGGCTGTAATACGGGACTGAGCAGACATGAAATTCCAGCACCTCTCGCAAATCGGCGTGCATCGTGGCTGCCGTGGCATGCGTTTGAAAGCGTGGTCGATACAAAAGCGCACAAAATGGTGTCTTTGGATTGCAAGCGATTACGGCATGTAGCGTATGGCACACGGCAGCATAGCTCAAAGCCGTTACATATCCAAACACACCACACAAGCATAGGGCAGTACAGTGTACAGGGAGGTTCTGATTAATGTGTCTGTAAATGTCTCATAATAAACAACAGTCCAGTGACAGGCAAGATTTCTTGATTTCAAACCTAACCACCCTCATCCTGCAGCCTAACCTGAACCCTTCCCTAACCCTAACCATTTTCATTCCACAGCCTAACCTTAGCCTCCCAATAACCCTAACCATCCTCATCCTGCAGCCTAACCTTAGCCCTCCCCTAACTCTAACCATCTTCATCCCACAGCCTAACCTTAGCCTCCCACTAACCCTAACCATCTTCATCCTACAGCCTAACCATAGCCCTCCCCTAACCCTAACCACCCTCATCCTGCAGACTAACCTGAACCCTTCCCTAACCATTCTCATCCCACAGCCTAACCTTAGCCCTCCCCTAACCCTAACCACCCTCATCCTGCAGCCTAACCCGAACCCTCCCACTACCCACTAACCATCCTCATCCCACAGCCTAACCTTAGCCCTCCCCTTACCCTAACCATCCTCATCCCACAGCCTAACCTTAGCCCTCCCCTTACCCTAACCATCCTCATCCCACAGCCTAACCTTAGCCCTCCCCTTACCCTAACCATCCTCATCCCACAGCCTAACCTTAGCCCTCCCCTTACCCTAACCATCCTCATCCCACAGCCTAACCTTAGCCCTCCCCTTACCCTAACCATCCTCATCCCACAGCCTAACCTTAGCCCTCCCCTTACCCTAACCATCCTCATCCCACAGCCTAACCTTAGCCCTCCCCTTACCCTAACCATCCTCATCCCACAGCCTAACCTTAGCCCTCCCCTTACCCTAACCATCCTCATCCCACAGCCTAACCTTAGCCCTCCCCTTACCCTTCCCACCCTCATCCCACAGCCTAACCTTAGCCCTCCCCTTACCCTAACCATCCTCATGCCACAGCCTAACCTTAGCCTTCCCCTTCCCCTAACCATCCTCATCCCACAACCTAACCTTAGTCTTCCCCTAACCCTAACTATCCTTATTCACGCAGTCTAATCTTAACTCTAAGAACATTCAGCATTGTATTTTGCATCACATACCTGCAGCTTTCACATAAATGCATGAATGGTTATATTCTCCTAGTACAATATGAAGGATCTTCTATCATAGAAATGTTTTAGGTTATTGTTATTGATGTCACATAAAACCTTTGTGATGCGATGAATGCTGGTGAGATTATGAAGGGTAAATACTTCAGATCTCTTTGAAGAAAGCATCAATATTCTTTATCATAATGCTGGAATTCATCATCTCCACAACAAAGTGACAATGGTTGAGATTCGTGACTTTTAGAGGTGGACGGACACTGGAGCAGCAGGACTGAAAGCGTCACCAGGTGACATTGATTTCCAGACTCGTCAATGCTTTTGTGTAGAAATGAAAGACAACCTGAAGTCTTTGCTGTTTTCAGTCATCGATCCAGAAGCGCAGAATGATTGGAGACGATACGATGATTGTCTGCTATAAAATAGGCCATAGGGTCACATTATGGTTAATGGATAGGGGTAAGGCAGCTGGTTGGGTGCTGTGCTCACCAGGACATTCTGCTGGTCTGCCAGAACTGGAAAAGGGACATTGTAAAACATGAATAACGGCATGAATAGAACTGTTATTTCACTCGTTCAAGAAAGCTATATCCACTCTATAGCCTCCTCTCCACGCTGTTCTCTCTAGTCTCCACTCCACAATGTTCTCTCCGGTCTCCTCTCTGCACTGTTCTCTCCGGTCTCCTCTAAACACTGTTCTCTCCGGTCTCCTCTCCACACTGTTCTCTCCAGTCTCCACTCCGCACTGTTCTCTCCAGTCTCCACTCTGCACTGTTCTCTCCAGTCTCCTCTCTGCACTGTTCTCTCCGGTCTCATCTCTTGTTCTCTCCAGACTCCTCTCCACACTGTTCTCTCCAGCCTCCTCTCCACACTGTTCTCTCCAGACTCCTCTCCACACTGTTCTCTCCAGCCTCCTCTCCACACTGTTCTCTCCAGACTCCTCTCCACACTGTTCTCTCCAGCCTCCTCTCCACACTGTTCTCTCCAGACTCCTCTCCACACTGTTCTCTCCAGCCTCCTCTCCACACTGTTCTCTCCAGACTCCTCTCCACACTGTTCTCTCCAGCCTCCTCTCCACACTGTTCTCTCCAGACTCCTCTCCACACTGTTCTCTCCAGCCTCCTCTCCACACTGTTCTCTCCAGCCTCCTCTCCACACTGTTCTCTCCAGCCTCCTCTCCACACTGTTCTCTCCAGCCTCCTCTCCACACTGTTCTCTCCAGCCTCCTCTCCACACTGTTCTCTCCAGCCTCCTCTCCACACTGTTCTCTCCAGCCTCCTCTCCACACTGTTCTCTCCAGCCTCCTCTCCACACTGTTCTCTCCAGCCTCCTCTCCACACTGTTCTCTCCAGCCTCCTCTGTACACTGTTCTCTCCAGTCTCCTCTCTGCACTGTTCTCTCCAGTCTCCTCTCTACACTGTTCTCTCCAGCCTCCTCTCCACACTGTTCTCTCCAGCCTCCTCTCCACACTGTTCTCTCCAGTCTCCTCTCTACACTGTTCTCTCCAGTCTCCTCTCTACACTGTTCTCTCCAGTCTCCTCTGCACACTGTTCTCGTCAACATTAACACAGGCGTCTCTCTAGCAGTCATACTTCAACAGCATAGGCATAGCTGACACCTGGCAAAATATGATAGGTTTCACAACACCTGGATCCAGATTTACTAAGCTTATGGTTTGGAAAACTGGAGATGTTGTCTATAGCAACCAATCAGGTTCTAGCTCTCTTTTTCCAATTACATAATAGAAAATGTCAGCTAAAATCCAATTGTTGCAATAGGCAAAATCTCCACTTTTCCAACCCCGCAGCTTAGTAAATCTGGCCCCTGCTGGAGTTCCACAACCCCCAAATTCTGCAGCAATTACTAAAGCAAGACATTGATTGACTGGCATGGGCGATGCTCGTGTTGCTTTATCTGTGTTCTTTGTTTTCTAAACACCTATTTTAGCAGTCACTGCATAGTCCATTGTTTCTGCTTTTGAAAAGAAAATTGGGGTAGATCCAGAACTACGTGTGTCGTACGTTTATTCGCGGAGCGTATTTTCGTGCACGTAAGTTCGCTACACTCCCCTCGGCACACCCCTTGCACGGACGTATTTTGTCAAGATACGCTGCCCAAACCCTACCTTAACGTTTTCACACGTAACCGCAGTCATCCGCACACGTACGTATGGGCTGAATTTACGCAGCTAAGCACGCCCATACTGTACACTTTAAATACCACCCCCCGCCTACTTCACGTATTTCACACGTATTTTGTAGTAACGTAAATTTGGCACGCCTACACGTAAGTATTTACGTGACACATACGTGAATGGCCCATACGTTCACAGTTACGCTACGTGAATGTGCGTATTTTCTATGGTGCGCATGCGCAGTGCGTTCTAAACTGCGATTTTACGTCTCCGCCACGTGTAAATTCGCTTCGAATCGTTGTTCTGGATCAGGCCCATTATACTTAAGTTTAAATCTACTATATGTTATAGTTTCCCAAAAGTCCAAAGTATAGCTAGATAGTGATGTAAAAGTTCAAAGAACAAATAAAGTTAAGTAGAATAAAATGTATAGTAAATTATATTTGTCTATAATACCACTATTCTAAAGCTGGGTACACACTACATTAAATGTCACACAAAGTGATATATTTAACAATTTAATTAACTATCAGTATGCCAATTCATGCGTATACGCTACACGTGATTTACCGGCAGCCCTGTGATGATCTTCTTCCTTTACCCTCTGTTCCTCTGACATTGCTCCATCATTGATCTGTCAAATTAGACAGCTTCAAAAATCAAATCAAACAATCTGATGTCCATTGAAATGATTCTACATGTTTCTGGAAGCGTCCAGACTGATCAGATATCGCTGTAAACAAGCTGTTTATATGATCTACTGTGCCCAGCTTAAATCAATGAGCCTGATCCTCGGTTTAATAACGTTAAGGGACATACGCAAGCTTCTTGAGTGCCTGCGTGCGGCAGATGTTACACTACGGATCTCAGCTCCGTACGCTGGAAGATCTGTACGGGAGGGAGGGGTGGCACATGGATTCCACAAGCCTAATCCCATATCCTCCAACATGACCCATTCCATTAGGTACAAAATACTCTGCTCCTCAGTTTCAAACTGTCAGTTACTATGGTAACCTCCTTTGTTGAAGAGAAAAATTGTTTTTTAAATATCAGTTAATTCATTTAAACCAGGTGAGTGACAGTTGGAAGCTCAGGAGCGGATTCAATTGTACCTAATGGAATGGGTCATGTTGGAGGGTCTGTAATCTCAGCCAGACAGGTCGGGATAGGCATGTACATTAAGGGCAGTTGATGGCAGTTAGCAGTTCTACACGGATCAGTGTTCCGACAGAACTGTGCAGAGAACTTAGGTAGGGCTCTGGACATGTAAGTAAGTGGAGTGAAAGGGGAGTGCGCTCCCCTCTGCCGTGCGGACTTCCAGATCTTAAAACGCACAAAGATCTCAATCAGGCCCAATGGACCTGATTCAGAGACTGAATATAAGAGAGGAAAGTTACTCCTGGGATAAACCACGTTGATTTTAGGGGGAGTCAAGTTAATTGTATTCTTTGCATGCAGGGATATAGCTTTGAATTGCTTACTGCACACAGACACTGACCAGCTTTACTATCACACTGCTAATTAGACTTGGGCTGGGAAATAACCATCTCTCAACTCTAATACTGTTTGCAATGTATGAAATATGACTCCCCTGTTTTTGCCCAGCTGTAACTTTCCTCTCTTATTTTCAGTCTTTGAATGAAGAGATGTCTTCCTTTTTCCATTTAAGAAATCCCCCTGAAAAAGCCAAATTGGTGAAACGCGTAGATATAGATTTCGGTGCTCTCGCCTGTTATTCATTTTCTTTTCTTTATTAACAGAGTTTTATATAGCGCTATCAGATTACACAGCGAATACAGAGAATATATAACATTCCCATCAGTCGCTGTCCCAATGGAGCTACATTCTAAGTTCCCCAACACATACACACACATTGGGCCAGATCCAGAACTACGAACGAGCGCTCCTACATACGCATATCGCAAATACTATGCACTCCCCCTGACACCCCCCTCAATCGGCCGTAATTTCACTGCCTTATGCCTGATGAACCCTACCTTAACTTTTACAAGTGCCTAACTACGCGGTGGTCATAACAACGAAACCCAACCCATACTGTAGGATTTAAATGCCTCCCCCACCTACATTCCACAACTGCAGCGTATTTATGGGTATCGTAAAATAGGCACGCCCATTTGGCCGTAATTACGCAAATGTTACGGGCCTAATTTCAATTACGGCTGCCATGAGTTACATAAGGAAACATCTGCTGGGCGCATGCGCGGTAGTGCTTTGAGACGAGGTTATGAACCTTAACTTTTGCAAGCGTACCAGCAGGACGTAACTACACGACCAACGTAACTACACGATGGTCGTAACTACATAACCCCACACATACTGTGCGATTGAAATGCCTCAATCCAGTTACATTCCGTAACTGGAGCGTATTTACGGCTATTGTAATACAGTAATTACGCAAATGTTACTGGCGACCTATTTTAAATTACAGCCACCATGAGTTACGACAGGAAACATCTGCTGGGCGCATGCGCAGAACGTACTTTAAGCTGAAGTTATGCTTACGGCTGGCGTAAATACACCCACAGGCATAGTTCTGGATCTGGCCCATTTGGGCTCATTTATTCAGCAGCCAATTAATCGCATGGTTTTTTTTTGGGAGTGTGGGAGGAAAACGGAGCACCCGGAGGAAACCCACACAGACACAGGGAGAACATACAGAGAAGGCCTAGTCCAGGAATTGAACTCACGACCGTGCTGTGAGCCACCTGCCCATTCGTTGTTTTTTAATTTATTTCCCAATATTTAAAAAAATAAATAGATCTAGATTTCTAGAATACAATAGAAATGATAAACATCAAGACAGGTCTTTATAATATGATACTATGTATTTGATTTTAGTCTGCCTTCTTAAATAATTACGTTTTTTATATGCCAGTTGAATTATTATAGGTCCTATTCAATACTTTTCATGTCCTTGAAGATTAATGAATTAGCTCTTATGCATGAATGATTTTCCACTAATTGAGACCGAGGATGAGACTTGAGTTACGCAAACGTGACTGGCTTGTATTAAGTATTATCTCTGGTACGTGCATTGTATGAAAATAGTGGGTACACCATCTGATACATAAATCCTCATTGGACCTATCTGCTTTATCTTGGAGAATAGAGAATGCAGCATTAATAATTTGTCTATGGGTTTTTTATGTTACTTTCTTGTATCTAATGAATCATTGCCTTCATCACAAATTGTTTGTGTTGGCCAAAACGAGATATTTGTTGTATTTCACAAATTTCTCATGAAATAGTGATAATAGATCATATCTACGGGCAGGAACCACATTTTATAACGTTAAGGAACTTATACATAGCCAAAGCACGCTGTCCGGGCCTCCTGCACATGCATACAGAAGCACGAGGCTGCATGCCGCGCAGTAACAGCCTCCATTGGCGAGGCATGACCGCCCTTCGTGTGTATCTAGTGTACGCATGGTGGGCAGAGCTATCCATGCTAATCATACAGTAAAGGCTTGGCGTATGGGAGTTGTGGAGGAGGGGAGTCTTAGGGTCAGGCTGTGGGGAAGGGAGCCTTAGGGTCAGGCTGCGGGGAACTGAGTCTTAGGGTTAGGCTGTGGGGAAGGGAGTCTTAGGGTCAGGCTGGGTTGTGGGAAGTCTTAGTGTCAGGCTGTGGGGAAAGGAGGGTGGGGGTTAGGCCAGGGTTGACGACTCTCCCGGAATGTCCGGGAGACTCCCGAAATTCTGGCAATTCTACTGGTATCCCGGGAGAGCCTGCAAATCTTCTGCAAGTGACTTGAGGTCCGTGGTTTCTTGGAAACCACGGCCTCAGGTCCTGCCCCCCTGCCTAGCAACACTAGTATACTAGTGTTGCTAGGGACAGGGAGGGACTTGATGACGCAATTTGTGCCATCTAGCCCTGTCCGATCCCTATTTCAACTTAAAACGAGTATTTGTCAGGGGTGGGGCTTAGTGATGCGATTTGCATAAATCTCGTCATTAACCCCCGCCCCCTGCATGCATCGCTAGCTGGCAAAAGTCGGCAACCCTGGGTTAGGCTGCAGGGAAGGGAGTCTTATGGTTAGGTTGCATGGAAAGGAGGGTTAGGGTAATGGAAGGGGAGGGTTAGGGTAAGAATTAGGATAAGGGTTGGGGTAGGATAAATATTCATCTCTCGCCACTGCACATTCGACTTTGGGATCTTTGTTTGCATGTCCTTGGTGGGACAAAAGCAATCGAATGAAGAGTCAATGCCTACTGTAAGTCGCCACCGACCCCACACCTGCATTAAGCACCCATCCACACTACCTTAAATATTATGCAGATGCATAATATATAAGGTAGGGGTCAGCCAATGGAAGGTCTGTGCGTGCGAGAGGATTGCACTACCCTTTCAGGCTGTATCATCGCACACGTGTAAGTCCTTTCTGTACGAATGAGCTTACGTGTGCTCGTTATTAAATCAGGATGCGATCCTATGTCGGTTTGTAGCCAATTTTTAAATAGAAACTACTGACTTCAGTTTCTAAAATATAACCATCGTTTATGTCCTTGTGTCTACACACCTTATATTTCAGAGGTTAAACTACAAATCTGAGGCTCCACTTAGCCTGTGGTGATGTTCTGTAGTTTTCCATTTGTCTAAACAATGTTTTTTGCATCGACTTTGTTATCTCTTTAGAAAGCCTAGTATTAAAAAAGCTATATCTCCTGTCAGATTTAATTGGTGCATTACAGGATCAAGCATCTTAAAATACACAGTTAGATAAGTGATTTTGCATAAAGCATTGGTCTTGCACGGGGCGGGAACATAAAAACGAATGGTATTTCACACCCCTAAGGCCTAATTCCACCAGAAAAGCCGCCACAGCTTTGCAAATATTTCTCATTAGTTAAATCCCGGTTAATCACATTTCACATGCTGTTGGTAAGAGCCAGGTCCTAAGGGGTCCTTACTGACTGGGAGCAATGAGGTGGAATTTGGTGGTAAGTACAGAAGAGGAAGACAGGTCTTCATGAGCATTTCCGGAGACCTGGGAGCTCACACCCAGTGATAGCCACCTTGGGACCAGGGGGTAAGTTGCTTACAGAGATATATAAATACAGGACCGGATCCAGACTCCTGAAAAACCAGAGCGCCCCCCCCCAAGTGAGTTTGAACCAGGGCACCTGCCACAGGCCCCGCATCCTGGGGGCACCCCTGCCAGTTTTGGTTTCAGAGCTGTGGAGACCTGCTACACTATGGGCCGCATCCAGACCTGTACAAGCCAGGTCACTTACGCATACATGCATGTGTTCTCCAGATGTTACGATAGTAACACTAACGTAGCAGCCTTCGTACGGAACAGTGTTCTGTATGAGTCCATTTGTGTGCAAACCGGCTGTGCTTCCCCTCTGCTCTCTAAAGTGGGCAGGGGGAAGTATGCAAAGTGTACAGTGTGGGAGGGGGCTTAGGACATCGTAAGCTGCCGCAAAGCCCGCATGAGAGAGAGAAGTGACAGGGGGTGTGCATTCCCCTCTCTTTCTCTCGGACGGACAGACCCCTGCACGTACGGAAAGCATGTGGGAGTCTGGATCCGGTCCTATATGACTAGCTTAGCCAGAACCACTATCTGTACTGAAGGAAAGTGTCTCTGGCCTCACTACTCCCCGGCAGCATCTACAAAGCCACGGCACGCTACTAATATAGTGTAGCAGGCGATTGTGGCCCTGAAAGTAAAGCTGACGACTGTTCATAAAAACCGCTACAACGCCTCAGTCTGTGCATGCACGGGTCAGGCGCTTTTCCTTGCTAGCGCAGAGCAGCAACCAAACTGGGTGGGGGGGTCCCCCGAGGAAGCTTTTGCCTTGGCCCCTCCCCCCACTCATAGGGGCGGCCCGGCGTACAACAGCTGATTTCCGCACGCTGTTTGTGTCACTCAGACGTTCTGAAGTCACTGCGCATGTGCAGGACAGGGGGCTACACACACAGAACAATGGATGTACAGAAATTCCTTCCTATGGCACCTAAACCCAGGGTCAGACTCTCCCTTATCTCTGAATACAGTCCGCAGTCTCTAGATGGGTGGAATCAGGGTATGTGAAAAGTCACCTATTGGGAGAGACTCCCAAAGGTGGGGCCCTAGGACAACCATCCCCTAATGTTCGGGAACCTCACGAATTTCGGGCAGCGCTCCCAGACTTCTGTGAAAACAGGCTACCCTCCTGCATGTAGCCCACAGAGGGCCTTGGTGATGCGATTAAAGGTGAAATGCGTCATAATGGCTCCACCCCTTTCGTCAGAACGCTGCGAATCCATGCACTCAGTGATAAGTAGCATCTCAATGAATGTTGTCAGGGATGGATTGTTTTCTAAAATAAGTCCAAAACAACCGTTGCTGACATTTTGGTTGAGCATAATATAAATATTCCTGTGACCCCCCTTTATATGAGGAGTTCAGGATATATTTGTTACAGATATTCTGTGAAACATCGGAGAAATAATGATTTTCCAAAGCAGAACATTGTGGATTCATTTGAGGTATTAAGGTCTCGCTTTTTTCCATTAATAGGAATACATATAATGACGGGATTAATATTAATCCGCAGTTATTACATTTGGATTGCTTATGTGAATATCCCCCTGGATTTCTGTGCAGGTCTACATCAATCATAATAAAGGAAAGTAACGTCATAGGGTTGAGTGATGCATAAAAGGGAACCGAAGGGAGAGTATTATCAGAAATACAAAGCGCAGATAGGACGAGGAGAGATTTTCCTGCACAATAATGGGGTCAGCAGAGAGAATCGTTTGTAATATCAGGCTCTGGAGATCTGCACCGCTTACCCAGAAGCAACCTCTTCTCTAGGTCAAGTGACAGGATCACACTGCGGAACTACGGAACGGCGGTGGCACTATGTGTCAACGACTCGCGCTTCCCCGCTTTATAATATGGTATTGGCAGAGTCTTGTGGTACAAGAGATCTGACAGCAGATGTAGGATACGCACTTAGATTGCGTCATTAAGCCCTGCCCCGCCCCCCTTGCAGCAATCTATGGCTTCCCTCCGGGTTCTCCCAGAGGGAAGCTTTTAAAAGTCGGCAACCCTGGGGAAACTGCCCGAATTTCAGGAGTCTCCTGGATATTACAGGAGACAAGGGCGAAACTATAGGGTGTGCAATTGCAATGGGGGCCCGGCAATCACCTCACGGCACTTGTATTGGCGCTGGCTGTTTTTTAAGCCGTGCTGTGGAAGCGTGAGTCTTAATTCATATTCAGAGCCTATAAATCAAGGTGCTATATGTCTGCATTGTTACTGAATGCTTTCCAGGCAAATGTTGTGCAAAACAATGCAAAATATGCTACATCAATCATAATATTGATTTTGATGCCAAATAAGAACAACTTGAACCATGTTTTATTTATTTATTTTTAACGCATTAAGCTCCAACACCGAGATTCAAATTTTTCTCCATTTTCCAGTCATCCAACCCCACCCATATTGGCGTTGGCCGTTTCTTAAGCAGCGCTATGGAGTCTATCCATAAAACAGTGCTGCAGAGAGAGAGAGAGAGATTCCACAGCTCTAAATCTGTGTGTGTATGTATATGACGGAGTTGGGGGGGGGCCTCTATTTTCTGCTATGGGACCCACAAAGTTCTAGTTACGCCCCTGCCAGGAGAGTCGCATTCCCTCCTTATTTATTTTTAACGCATTAAGCTCCAACACCGAGATTCAAATTTTTCTCCATTTTCCAGTCATCCAACCCCACCCATATTGGCGTTGGCCGTTTCTTAAGCAGCGCTATGGAGTCTATCCATAAAACAGTACTGCAGAGAGAGAAAGAGAGATTCCACAGCTCTGAATCTGTGTGTGTATGTATATGACGGAGTTGGGGGGGTGGGCCTCAATATTCTGCTATGGGACCCACGAAGTTCTAGTTACGCCCCTGCCAGGAGAGTCGCATACCCTCCAATCTGACCCATTCCATTAGGTACAAAATACTCTGCTCCTCAGTTTCCAACTGTCAGTTACTATGGTAACCACCTGTGTTGAAGAGGCTAATAGATTTTTAAATATCAGTTAATTCATTTAAACCAGGTGAGTGCCAGTTGGAAGCTCAGGAGCGGATTAAATTGTACCTAATGGAATGGGTCATGTTGGCACCACTTGCACCTCTCGTAGTTACGTCCCTGATCAACAAGAACCCCGCATCGTTTTGTAGAAGTGAGGTGGAAATCCCATGATTGGAAGTAACTCAGTAAAAAGATCTACGCAACAGCCACACGTTATCAGTCACTTAATAATGACTGATTCAGGCGAATGCAACAGGGTTGTCTTGGCAACAACCTCAGTACCGCTCTGCAAGGGACAAAACAGACAGCAAACAGACTGCAAACTGACTTGATGCTAATAATAATTGTATTTTAAATCACTAGCAACTACTAGCATGTGTTAGACAGATCTGGAGTGAATAAATTACGATAGAATATTTTTTTTTACACCAACTGCATCTCTTAAATTTGTCTTTGTGGATTGGATTGATTCTCTTATGTAATGCAAACCCTAGCTTGAATTTATTTTTATCCTATTAAAGCGATATGTATGTATATGAATATATATATATATAATATTTCATCTCTACAGAAAGTCAAGCGCTCTGTGGTATCCAATCATTAAAATGCTTCAATCCCACTTACCAGTAATGGCTGTCACCTCCTTTCCCAACAGGATAAGGAATGCACTGAACTGTAATTATGTGCTGGGTATGCTCTAATTCACATTCATTCCCATTCAATTGTGTTATGAACTCAAATCCATTCATTTTTTCCATAGGGGACCACATTCATCACTTTCTTCCTCTTTACCGCTGAACGCACAGAAAAGGCGGGATAGGGAGAGCGATTTCCAGCATCAGCATCTTTATTACATTATACATTATAGCCAGGACGGTGATAAGTAATGAAGAGCATTAAAAATCTTTTATGTATATATATATATATTTCTCTGACTTTTATTCTATAGATAGAGTGTCATGGATTGTTGCTGGTTAATTGCAAGAGTACTGGGATGCCTTTTTTTTTTATCCCTGTAAACTCCTTATACCTTGCTGCACCAGCTCTATGTTAACTTATAAATTTATATATATATACAAACAGCGGTGAAGTAGGCACTCCGGTGTAAGAAGATATAAACTTTTCAGCAGGCTCCGGGGCACAGTATCAGTATAGACATAGTCCCCGCATACACACAATGGCAAAGACCGGCACTCAGAATAAACAACACCACAACAGGAACTCAGTTCCTGTTGTGGTGTTGTTTACATGGTTGCCTACTTTTGCAAATGAATATCAGGGAGATTGTGAGAGCACTATCAAGACGCTGCACCAAAGGGGTGTGTCCTGTATCGCCAAAGAGGTGTGTCCTGTGAATAGCTCCACCCATAGGCGTATCTAGCACTGCCAGGAAAACTATGTATATAAAATAGATAAAAGTGACACTGTAGTTGAGTTTTGCTTTTATTTTTTGCTTCTTTT
>WWET01001836.1:137722-156538 GCA_011038615.1 Limnodynastes dumerilii | reverse complement strand
TGTTTTATATATATATATATATATATATATATATACTTAAATATAATAATAATAATATAAGCATTATGTATAGATGTCACATCATTTGTGTATATTTATTCATGTATAAGCAGGACTTGATTTATAATTGAATGCACAGAAGGACATAGACAATGCAACTTACATTTTATAGTTATGAATGTTAAAACATCATTTTCAATGCTCTCACAGCAGTTTCTTTTGCTATCAAGCGGTGTGAATAATTAGCAAATCTGTGATGTAAGCATTCGTGTTAATTGCATTAATCAGTTTACATACAGAAGAAAGCATCTATAGCAGGTAGTTATTCTTCTTTGACCTGGAATCAAACATTTGGAAAACCCCCTCTGAAAATCATGTAACGGTGCATGTTACGTGTGTGTGTGTGTGTATGTGTGTGTGTGTGTGTGTGTGTGTGTTTGTGTGTGTGTGTGTCTTGTGTGTGTGTGTGTTTGTGTGTGTGTGTTTGTGTGTGTGTGGGCTAATTACATTTCATACTGGGAGAACAGAATCTCAGGAGAATTGTATCATGACAAGTGTTTGACTTACAAATGGCTAAATAAAGTACAGAAAATAAACACAATGTACCATGTGCTATTTCAGAGCAAGCTTCATTTTTTGTTCATCAGGCATAATAATAATAAATACATTGTTGGGAAATATTTTTCTTTCTTTTAAATGTTAAAACAAATTTAAAACAATAAATGAGAATGTGGTTATACTTTCCTGCTTTATAAAAGCTGAAGCTAAAATGTAAAGGGATTTATATCAGGGGTATGTTTTCAAAAGGGACGCAGTTGCCACTAAGAACGGATTATTTCCGACAGCTGTATCGCTACTATATCGGTGTCAGAAATAATTGTAATAAAGAAAAATTCCTATTGTGAATGGGTATTATGTCAAAATGTCCCTATTTTGACAATTGCCTGTTCCCAATAGCAAGTAGGTTAGGTTTGGGTGGCAGGAAATGGAAGGTTAAGGTTAGGCAGTTCATAGGGGGAAGGTTAGGGTTGAACTGTGGAACAGGAAGAGATAAGGTTACACTGCCAGAAGAGGAAGCTAGAAGGGGGAGGATAGGGTTAGACTGCAGGTCAGGGAGGGTTAAGGTTAGGCAGCTAGAAGGGGAAAGTTAGGGTTATACTGTGGAAAAGGGAGGGTTAGGGTTAGACTGCTCAAAGGGAAGGTTATGGTTAGGCTGCGGAACAGGGAGTGTAAGGTTAGACTGTTAGTAGGGGAAAGTTGGATTAGGCTGTGGGAAATGGAGGGTTAAGGTTTGGTGGCTAGAAGGGGAAGGTTAAGATTAGACTGTGGAACAAGAAGGGTTAGGGTTAGACTGTGGGACAGGAAGAGTTAAGGTTAGGCTGTTATAAGGGAAAAATTAGGGTTAGGCTATGGGACAGGGAGGGTTAAGGTAAGGCTGTTAGAAGGGTAAGGTTAGTGTTAGGCTGCAGGACATGGAGAGTTAAGGTAAGGCTGTTAAAAGGGTAAGGTTAGGGTTAGGCTGTGGGACAGGGTGAGTTAGGGTTAGAGGAGGGTTAAATTACCTGTTGCCATTGAGAGACTTTGAAAATGTTCCGAGTGCGGTCACCTGTTCTTATTTCAGCCATCTCACTACAACATTACCGTCACCACTGTAGGAGTGTGGTTTGTCGCAAAACAGTCGTTCATTTTACTTAATTCTTAAATTAAAATTAAACTTATTTTATGCCACTTATTTTAGACCAAAGCTGAAAGTCCCATAGGTTCTACTATTCCTTCGTATTATCAGGATGTGGAAAGAAAAGTCATTTATCTCCATTTATCGTAGACAGTTTATTCGGCAGTAGATTTAATAAAAAAAAATCTTCACAAATTTGTTAAAGTGCTAGTGACTGCGCTCGTTCTCCTCCGCGAGAGGCTGATTACCGTGTCTGTAAGCTGGAACGCAGTGGTAGTGCCTAGCGTAATGTAAGTAACTGCCTTGGGTCAGACAATCAGGAGAATCTAAATGGAAACAGATAGACGATGACTGGAGTTTATACAATCAGAGTGGATGCACTTCTATTGGTTTGAGATAAAGTTGTTTTCCAACTTCTGAAAATCATCAGCAACTGTCTTTGGTCCGGATTCAGTTACGTAGTACTACGGATGCGTGATAGCTTATTTGCGCTATCTACGTACCATTTCTGTACGTAGAGTGCGTAAGCGCGGTCTAATTTGGCAAGATCAACGATGCCCATTGTCTGAAGAAACCTTCAGTGCACACGATCTTCACAGCAACTATTCCCATTCATATTTCTGCATAGCGCCACCTTGTGAGCAAGAATGTCATGGGCTGAAGAGAATGGGAGAATGGGGGAGAGGGGAAAAGAAGGAACAGGGAAGGTCACGTGATGCAGTGCTGGTTATACAGGGCTCAGAACTCATTAAAAAAACAACAACTTTGTCCTGAGAGTCTGATCTTTTGGGACAAGTTGTAAAGCAGGTGGACAGCGGGACAGTCTACTGAAAGCGGGTCAATACCGCTGGAATCAGGGCACTTGGGAGATGTCACAATCCACATAGATGTTTCTTTGTATCTTCGGCTTGTGAAGCAATATATGAATAAATGCCACATATGAAAATACAGATGTACTTTGAATTGGATGAATCCTGACATTCTGTTCTATGAATAATATATGACACATGAAAGCACTACCCAGGAGGAATTAGTAAGCACACAACCAATCAGAGCAGTGTCCCACACTCCAGCCAATCAAAGGCAGTCCCCTCATACTGGCTTTTTGCATACAACTTTTTTCATTAATATTTTTAGTAGAGTTTTTATTAAAGCTACATTATATATAATCCCCATTTCAAAGAGGTCTCCATATACATTTGCCCATAGCTAAAATGTCCTCCTATTTTCACCTTCTTTGATACAAATCTATATATTTATAGACACATACATATTTTTATATATATAGACTATGACCATCATCTGAACTGCCTATCACTATGCCACTCCATTCTGCTGAATATTACCCTCAACAAGGCTGCTGAACACTAACCTACACTGACCTGCAGACCATTACCCCATAAAACCTGTACGTTATGATCCACACACCTCATCCTCGTGCCTGGTTTACAGACCCCATCTAGTGAATCTCTGTTGTAGATCACTGTTCTATATAAAGTACCATCAACTGTAACTTTCTAGGTTAATCCCATTAAAATGCATTCTGTATTCACCACCCGGAGATGATGAATGATTCAGGGAACGTATATAAACTGCATTACCACAGAAAGAGCCCTGGGAGTTTTTCCACCTAACAACCAACCATTGATTTCCATCCTGTTATCTGTTTTGTACATTATCAAATGAAAGTGGATCAGGTCCCCAGCATTGCCTTGCGGATACTGCAGGAGTCCTCTGCACTTCAATTTAGGTCACCTCAGTTTAATAATTCGTGGAGGTCATCAATAATTCAGCTTGACATGAGGTTCTATATATGGAGCTCTGATACAAGTACCATTGCATTCTAGTCCATTGGCAGAGCATTTAACACCTTCATGCCAGAATGCTCCGTAGTAGACCTGAAGCCTGGAACTAATACTGATTATATTCCTGAGTCTTTGAGAAGGTGATAGTTATCCGAATGCCGTCAGGGCCGTTGATCCACACGGAAAACATTAACCCAGCTCACACTGTAAGTTTAGCATGGTGTCCTCCTTCCCCACCCTATCCCAACTTCCGGAGTTTAGGTGGGTGGGGGGAACTATGGGTTTGCTAACTTTTTAAAGCCTCCCTATGGTAGATGCCAAAGGCAAGAGATAGAGGCCAGTACAGGGGCGGAGCTTAATGAAGCGTTTTTATGCAAATTGCATCACGAAGCCCTGCTCTGTGACCAGAGGTTGGGAGGTGGCTCTTGGTGACGCTAATTGCATCATCAGGTCCCACCCAGTCCCTAGTAACACTATGAGCTATGGGGGTGGAACTAGAGACTGTGGTTTGCATGAAATCACAGCCTCATATCCCCTACGGGAGAGTTGCCGGCTCTTCTGGGATATCGGGAGAACTGCCCGAATTTCATGAGTCTCCCGGATATTCTGGGAGAGTCAGCAACTCCCTTCTTCCATGCGGACTTCTAGACCTCTGTGTGTGCAGTAAACACAGGGAGATCTGAATCCAGCCCTAAATTCTTAAACTAAACGGATAGGTCACTTTTCCCTCATAGTCGAAATCCTTGACTATGGAACAATCACAGGTAAGGATGACCTATAATGCAAATAAAGAGCATCTGAGAATTTACTGAATAATTAGCCGCAATATGCAAGAATGTGTGATAGGATGTAGCAGACGGGATATGGTCGTGTATCACATGTGTGTCCAAAGGACCGCTGCATCGAAGAACGTCTGCTCGACAGCCACTCGACACTTCTGTACTGAACTGTGACACCTGCTCAACGCTACCTGGCACGACGCTGGCGCCTGATCTACTATTTCTGACTGCACGCTATGTTGACAGGTGACTACTATACTTACTTTAGGTTTAGGCTATGGTTAGGTTAAGGCTGTGGTTAGGGTTAGGCTGCAGTTAGGGTTAGGTTTAGACTGTGGTTAGGGTTAGGCTGTGGTTAGGTTTAGGCTGTGGTTAGAGTTAGGCAGCGGTAAGGATTAGTTAGTGTTAGTGATAGGGTTAGGGTCTGGTTAAGGTTAGGCTGTGGTTAGGGTTAGGCTGTGGTTAGCGTTAGGCTGGAGTTAGGGTTAGGCTGTGATTAGGGTTAGGGTTAGGCTTTGGTTAGTGTTAGGCTGTGGTTAGCGTTAGGCTGGATTTAGGGTTAGGCTGTGATTAGGGTTAGGGTTAGGCTGTGGTTAGCATTAGGGTTAGGCCGGGGTTAGGGTTAGGCTGCTGTTAGGGCTAGGCTGCTGTTAGGGTTAGGGTCTTGTTAGGGTTAGGCTGGGGTTAGGGTTAGGCTGGGGTTAGGGTTAGGCTGTGATTAGGGTTAGGCTATGGTTAGCATTAGGGTTAGGCTGGGGTTAGGGTTAGGCTGCTGTTAGGGTTAGGGTCTTGTTAGGGTTAGGCTGGGGTTAGGGTTAGGCTACAGTTAGGGTTAGGCAGCGGTAAGGATTAGTGTTTGTGTAGGACTTATAAGTGTCGATAACACTAAGGTGGATATAATAATACTATTGCACTTAATGTTGTGAGGAGAACCACCCTGTGGAGTTTAGTTCTATAGACACTCATGATTTGTCAGACTAATGTTGTTAAGTGTATACATTTTGAGCAAACAACATTGTAACTCACATTCCGCACCTGTAGCAGACAATCCCATGAGGGCACTACCGCTACGGAGCCTGGAGGAGAGAGGGGCCCATGGCAGCTGCCCACCCTGCAACCACAGATCTCTAAGCTGTCAGAGAGTGGCAATGTATTTATAAACAGTGCTCAGCAATTATAGACTGAGTATTGAGCGCTGGCTTAAGCTGCCAGCCAGATAGAAGGGGCTCGGGATAGGTCCAACTGCTCCACCTAGACTCTGGCCCCGCCTCCTTGCTCTGGTGCCCGAGTTGATCTACTTCTCCATCTCATTGCTATGATTGGTCACTGAGATATACATCATTACTTTGTGCTGCTTGTCTTATATTCCATTAGACATTTTACCAGACAGTAGAAATATTTTGCTCTTGAGCAAAGCCACAGAGATGAACACCAGAAAAATCACTGAAATTACCATTACTGCACTAAGCTTCTTCAGATCCCAGGGCCAGTGTTAGGTCTCTTGAAACCCTAGACAAAGCACCCACCAATCACCTCCCTTCACCCAGTCATTGCATACTTCAACTGCTTTAAAGGCACATCTGAGTCACGGCTGCTATGTCATCTATTCACCCCTATTGCTGCGCTGCCTCTCTAGACCTGCGACCAGTCCCCTCGCAGTGCACATTGCGCCAGCCCTACCAGGGTCACTGTGCCATTTTCAGTGCCTTTATTTGTGCGAGTAGATTAAGGACTGGATTCAGATTTGCGTGTGGGCGCGAGACGGATTTGCAAAAAAAAATGGAAGTACGGCCAATTTAAAGTTGCGTATTTTTGCTAAAAAATGCATGTGTGACTCGCACGCAACCTGCTCTCGACAATGCGTTGACAAACCCCAACCATGTTTCCTTCTAATTTGTCAATTGAGTGGAATATGCGAATGTGAGCCATAAGGACACATTTTGCTGGGTGCATACATTTAATTCAAACAAAGGTGGAAGCGGAAATGCACAATTTATTTTAAATTTAAAAGAAATACTTCCAAAAAATGAATGTGTTTTGAAAATGTAAAAAAAACATTAATTATTAAATTGGAAACTATTTAATAGTTGTATGTGTTATGTAAAAGTTAGAAACACAAATTTATTTTTTTATATTTTGTTTTTAATTAACAGCCTCCAACAACATACAAAAGAAATCTGACAATTTTTATGATTTGGAAAACTTACATTTATTTTTTACATACAAAAAATAAAAAAAAATTATAAATGTCATAAAAAGGGCGTTTGCATGAAACAAACTAAAAAAAACCTCACCTATGTTCAGATTCTTCACGGTTACAAAAATTCCTGCAGATATCCGCTATGTATCTATATTAAATAGTGTTTAAGTAGCTATATTACTTTATTGTAAACGAGTCACGAGTCTGCCTTGAAGTATTTTCCAATACAAAAACTGTTTTAAATACGCTTGAACCATGGTCAGATCTAGTGCAAAGAAAAGTAGTAAGCGCGTGCAAACTGTCAATACGGATGCTCGCGAATCAGCTGGTAAACGCCCCAAAAATACATTAACATATTTAAACACGCCTATTTTTATATACGCTTCTTGCGCATGCACAGTGCACAATTCCGCTACTCATCCGTCTAAATTTTGCAAGGTTACGCATCTCTGAATCCAGCCCAAAGTGTGGTCACACCAAATATTGACTTGGTTTAGATTTCTCTTCTATTCATTCACTTTGCATTTTGTTAAAAATAAACTATTAACGTTCCTATTTTCATAAGCATTCTTAGCAGCATTTTTTCCACACCTGCTTAAAGGCCGCCTAGCCCGCCCTCCCACCCTCATTAAACTAGCTCCCCCCTCCCACCTACACTCACCTGAACGTTGGGACACTGGGAGACGTCCCCTCCAGCGTCCCTACGGTGCTGCTACGGACGCCAGATCAACATCTGCCCGGCGCATGCGCAGATCGGCTTTTCAGGTCTGGATCAGGCCCTTTGTGTGCTTGTATCTTTAATAGTGTTATAGCATAGTGTATTGCTGTTTTGTAAACGAGTCACGTGCCTGGAGGCATTTTCCCATAAAAAACCTGTTTAAAATACGCTGGCACCATGCTCCGGGCAGGTGCAAAGAAAAGCAGTAAGCGCGTGCAAACTGTCAATACGGAAGTGCGAATCAGCTATTAAACGCCCAAAAAATACATTAACATATTCAAACACGCCCCTTTTTGCATACAAATAAACACGGATTCGTAAGCTGGCGGAGGCGGATAAATGCAATCGCATTTACGACCGACAATACACTTCTTACAATTCCGCTAAGCGCCCGTCTAAATTTTGCAAGGTCCCGCAACTCTGAATCAGGTGCTGAAAGTCATAGGACTGTATTCACAGATCCGTGTTCACGTGGAGTTGCGTGTGTATTTTTAGGCACGTATTAACTGCGCATGCGTGGAAACTTTATTTGCATGGTTTATGTAGCGTGTACGCATGTAAGAGCTTTAAGCACAGACATGTGAATCGCACTTGGGGACATACGTATGGGGGGGCGGGGTAGAAATACGTACTTGAAAATTTACATTAAAGTGGGTGGGGGAGGCATTTAAATGAACCCCTCGCGGTGGGGCTATAAGATATCGTACGCACGGAAGACATATACACACATAAGTACACACGTAAAGATAAGGATTGTCTATGGAGGTGTAAGTCTAAACAGTCTTGTACAGCCAGGAGAGGGGAGTGTGTGTCGTGAGTGTTGGTGGGTGTAGCCTTGCTACGTGCGTGCGTATAATTGCGTACTTTTAAAAAATACGTAGGGTGTGAATACGGCCCTTATTGTTTATACAGTAGTACTCTGTGTTCTTTCCCGACCTTTTGGGGTTTGTATTCCTAGACCCCTTTTCAGTACATGGGGAGAACAGAGAGAGCTTTTGAACAGCAGCTTAAAAATACCTGAAAAGAAGAACTGATTAATTCAATATTGTGCAGTTGTGTATTATTACACTGAAAGGCGTACTGATTGCAGCATTATTTGCATTAGCATATTGTGTGTTCAACACATTCTTTTATACCACCTGCTTAACACAGAAAATAGACACGTGAGTCAAAAGTAATTGTTAAGACTCAAAATTGACAACAGCTGAAATAGTCATTAACCCTGAAAGTGATTTGTTCACATATTAATACCCCTGAAATAAAGCAACTAAACTTCTTAGGGTTAGGCTGCAGGGAGGGGAGTCTTAGGGTTAGGCTGAGAGGATGGATGTCTTAGGGTTAGGTTCGGGGAAGGGGTTGTTAGGATCAGGCTGTGGGGATGGGAGTTTTAAGGTCAGGCTGTGGGGATGGGAGCTTTAGGGTTAGGCTGCAGGGAGGGCAGTCTTAGGGTTAGGCTGTGGGGAAGGGAGTGTGGGGAAGCTAAATTGCGAACAATTAGTAGATCATTAAAACTTTGTTTACCATTTATCAGCTACTGGCTTCCTGCAGGGATCAGACAAAGGAGCTAACATCACTCAATTCACAGGATGAGTCATAAACTCTTTCTTTAGGATATTGAATGGGTGACGTCAGCGCCATTATCTGATTTCTGCAGGAAGCCAGTGGCTGCTAAATGGTAAGTAAACGAGCTTTTTAATCACATTTGAAACCCCTTTCAACTTTCCCAAGCAGGTAATTTTCTACCATGTATGGCAGACCTTTCCCTGATTTTGGGAAAGGTTTAACTGGGCACAACTGTAAGTAAAAATTGGGCATCCCCATAAAAGAGTTATATATTCACTCCCTTAATAGAGCTCTTTATCAGGCCTTTCCAACCTCTGGTTTTCCAGGTATTCTAAAACTACAGCTCCCAGCATGCTTTGTCAGGTATCAGCTATACCTATGCTGGGACTCGTAATTTCACAATGCCTAGGGATGACTTTCTAACAACATTAAGAAGGGGAAAGAGCTTTATTATGAGATATATTGAATGAAGGACCCACAATAAAGCCCTGTATCGCTTATAATTGTGCTCCAATTAGCCCCATAATAGGCCTATATATCATCCATATTAGGGCCCTATTTGATAGAGTAGTCTATTATATGGGCAATTGAAGTTAAAAAAAGCTTTATTTATAAAAACATTCCACATGGAAAATGGCCCTCACAGAAGAAATGATAAATATATCAAAGAGTGACAAATACAAACACAAGTATTCTTTTCTCTTTACAATAATGTTATTTTAGTCCAGAATGCACAATGGGGCTGATCCCCAGGAACGGCCGCTAGGGGAATTACGCATGGCGATTGCGGAATTCCCCTGTCAAGAAGGTTGTGTGCATGTGCTCAACCTTCTTACGCTAGCGTAGTGCCCGGCCTACGTAATGTACATTACGTACGCCGGGTGTTACGTAAAAGGGGCTGTCCCTCCTTTCACGTTTGCTGTATCTCCGCCGTATAGACGGAGATAGATATTTAAGTTAGGGCTCGGGGCGGAGGAAGCAGCATTACGACAAATGTTAAGGTAGGAATCCGGACACGTAAGTGCACTCCCCGCTTCGCTGCCGGCCGCAACGACCTCAGGCGCCCGTAAGCCGTCCGTAGGTCTGAATCCAGTCCAGTATACCTACCAGAATGTTTACTTCTTTTATAATTTCAATTAGATTTCTGTTCTATAGCAGAAATAAAAAAAATCTGTATATATTTGAAGAGAGTTTAGCGTTGTATTGAGCAATACTGAAGATCCATAATGGAGGCCTGTCTTGGGAATAAATGTAATCACTCCTGTGAATAAGTAATTAGCTCGTCAGGACTGATTTGCATAATCATTTGTGATGAGCAGCCTGGTGAGGGTGGAATGAGCTCTCAGAAGATGTAGCTGCTGTTATGATTCAGTACAATGTTTACCCAGGGTGGAGAAGCCATTGTACTGGATAAGATGTTAGTACCATTCACTCGTGTTCATTATCCTTCTGCGCAGTGTTGTCCAAATCATAGTTGCCAACTCTGCCTAAATATCAAGGGGCTGGATCCAGACTTAAGAATGAGCTTGAAATTAAGAGAAGAAAGTTAAACCATGTTGATTGCAGGGGAGTCATATTTCATCTGTTGCAAACAGTATTAGAGATGAGGGGGGGGGGGCGTATTCAGAGATCCGTTTTTTAATTATACGCATGGCTGGAGCAAGGAAACACCCACCAACACTCCCCTCTCCCCGACGTCTGGTCTGTGACTTACAAGTCCATAGACCACTCTGATCTATCCGTGTGGACTTACGTGCCTATATGTGCTCCATCCGTGAGATTCTTGAAAACCCCGCCTCCATGCGTCCATTTAAATGGCTTACCAAAAGGCGAATTTACGTCTCCGCTACGCGTAAATTCGCTCACAAGCATTGTTCTGGATCAGGCCCATTGTTTTTACTATCGGCATTCTAATAAGGGATATTTGCAAGTGCTACTATAGCTGCTAGTCAGCTCTGAATCCTATATAGGAACTGTTCTTATTGTTCATTCACTTCTATATAAGGACTATGATTTAACATATTGAATGCTCTGAATCATTTGAACATCTTTATCATCTTGAGCTCAGTTTCGTCCTGTGTATGTGCACATATCACTTGATCATCCCTAAGGAACTTCTATCACTTTAATTATTAGCTCCGGAGCATTAATCTAATGCTAGCAATATTTACATGATTAATAGTGAAAGATTTCTGCAACATATGTGGTTTTATGTTCATTTGTATGTATTCATGGTTTAGAATAAATTGTATTTTACAGAATAATTTGGTGTGATCTATTGACCCTTAGCGTTTTCTTTAACTTTTTCTCATATAATATACCCGGTGATATACTTTCATACAAAACTGCCCTTGATAAGCTTGTCTGACTTTACTTTTACTTAGAGCAATAAACTGAAGGTTCAGGAGACTTTGCAGTCGATCACCCGGGAGACTGCACAGGTCATTACAAAATGTGACTTTCCCGAAGATTTCTCACCCCCTTCTGGCGATTTCCACGTGATTGCCTGCGTGACATGCATCGGAACACGAGGTCTGACAGCAGCTTCCGCACTAACTAGACAAACAAACAAACAGACAGTATTGGAGGATTAAAATGTGTTTGCTGATTTCAGGGGATATGGGGAAGGGTTGGAAGATGGAAGATGTAGGGTGTACAGGTTGTGCAGGGGTACAGAGAGGGGGGGACCACCCACCCTGCACCCAAGGAGTATGCCAGGAGCCACCTGGCAGGTTACACAGCACTGGGCTCCCTGCGGCCAAGCTCCCCATCCTCTCCATCCCAAATCCAAAGAACTGGAACGGATCAGACACTCCCTGGGCACCTGTTTCATGCATGTGTGTCTGGTCTGTGACTTACAAGTCCATAGACCACTCTGATCTATCCGTGTAGACTTATGTGCCTATATGTGCTCCCGCCGTGCGATTTAAAACCCCGCCTCCATGCGTCCATTTACCCACTTTTATGCAAATTTTTCTCTCCTCACCCACTTTCATGTAAAAAAAAAAAAATCTCCCCACCCACTTTTATGTAAATTTTTCTGTACGTCTGATTTACGTGTGTATGGGCCTGATCCAGACCTACGCTGTTGTGCATAGCATATTATCACCGAACGTACCACCGATGCACTGCAATAGGCGCTCCCCTTGCTTGTACCTAGTTTAGCTTCCATACGCTCGGCAAACCCTCCCCTAACTTTTGTGTTAGTTCCTGTGGCTGCCCGTACGTTCATTGCATATAAATGACGCTTAGCACGCCCACACCGTACAATTTAAATGGCTCCCCCCGCCTACATTCCTTAACTCCAGCGTCCATACTAATTTCGTACTATAAACACGCCCCGCCGTCGGAAAAAACGCAAACAATACGGACGCCAGAATCGCCGCTACGAAAAAGGTCTTTGGTACGACCGGAAGTTGTCAAGTTCCGCATGTGCTGTTTTTCCGCTTATGATCAGCGTTAGCTCGCATGCGAGCGTAGGTCTGGATCAGGCCCTATGTCTCTAAGTGCGATTCACATGTACATCCATTAGGCACCTAGGGCCTGATCCAGAACCACGCTCGGGTGCGTTTTTACGATGGTCGTAAGCGTAAAAAACGGATATTTGTACTAACTGCGCATGTGTGTGGCAGATGTTATGCTCAGAAATTCTGAGTGTATGAGCCTTGAGCGTAACAACCACGAAATCCGTAAATACGCACCAAGGGAGGTGTGAGGCATTTAAATCGTACAATATGGGCGTGCTAAGCGTCATAATTACGCAATGAGCTTACGAACGCTGGGCGTAAGACGGCAAAACTAAGTACGACCAAAGAGATTGCCTAGGAGAGCCCATCGTAGCTACGCTGGTGTAAATACGCTACGCACATGAGCGTTTTATGAGCGTAGGTCTGGATCAGGCGCTTAGGCTCTAAAGACCCAATCAACGCACAGAAATGGTACGTAGATAGCGTAAATAAGCCGTTACGCATGCCTAGTAGTTCAATTCTTAAAACAACGTACATAAGAGGAAAACTCCGTAACTGTGAATCCAGATTTTAGGTCCTACCGACAAACCCATTTCCGTACGAGCCCATTGATTATGAAATGGGCCGTCCCTCCCTTCCATCCACTAAAATGGGCGGGGTCAAGTATGCTAATTGTATAGTGCGAAGATCCACACGATTGACCTAAAGCCCACACGAGAAAGAGGAGTTACAGGGGATGTGCACTCCCCTAACGTCTTTTTCCCCAATTAGGGTCTAAGTGCTGGAAATTAGTTACTCCTGGGCAACACCATGTTGATTTCAGGGGGAGTCAGGGTAATTGTATTCTTTGCATGCAGGGATATATCTTTGAATTGCTTACTGCACACAGATACTGACCAGCTTTTCTATCACACTGTTATTTAGACTTGGGATAGGAAACATCACCTCTCAACTCTAATCCTGTTTGCAACAGATGAAATATGACTCCCCTGCAATCACCATGGTTTAGCCCAGGAGTAACTCATTTCAAGCACTTACTTAAGTCTGGATCCAGCCCTAAGAAACGATGCTGTGTATCCATTGTATAATATATACTCCTTTCTGATGAAATCACCTTGCGTGAAGAAACGTGTCAAAGAAATACTGAATTTTAATTGTATTACCACGATTGTTGTGCCAAATACCTCTACTTATCTCAACATCAGGCGATCTTGTGCATTGAGGACTGAGGACTTTTAAATATAAGACGGCAGTGGCTGAAAGCCGCGAGCAGCTACAGCGGCACACTCTATTCCACTCAGCCATTAGCAGGTTTGATTCCTGCCATCAAGACCTCTCCCTATCGCTCGTATGCTGTGAACTGGCCACTAGCCTATCCAGCGCTCTATACCCACGACCAGGCTACCAACAATATTGGAAGAATTTCCTTAGAATCTGCTGGGAATCGTGAGTCCCTGTATCAAGCAGGGTGAGACACCGTTGGCCACGCATATTATGTACACATCGCAGCAATTACACTTAGCCTGAATTGTTAAAGAATATTGGGGTAGATCCAGAACTACGTTTGCCGTACGTTTATTCGCGTAGCGTATTTTCGTGTGCGTACCTTCTATACACTCCCTTAGGCACACCCCTTGAACGTACGTATTTTGTCAAGATCCGCTTTCCAAACCCTACCTTAACTTTTGCCAACGTAACCGCAGTGATCCGCACACGTACGTATGGGTAACACGTATTTACGCAGCTAAGCACACCCATACTGTACACTTTAAATAAAAACCCCCCGTCTACATAACGTAATTCAGACGTATTTTGTACTAACGTAAAACTGGCACGCCCACACATAAGTATTTATGTGACACATACATGAATGGCCCATACGTTCACAATTATGCTACGCTTCTGAGCGTATTTTCTATGGTACGCATGCGCAGTACTTACCAAAAGGCGAATTTATATTAAGCAGGATGAGACGCCGTTGGCCACGCATATTATGTACACATCGCAGCAACTACACTTAGCCTGAATTGTTGGAGAATATTGTTTTTACTATCGGCAGTCCAATAAGGAATATTTGCAAGTGCTATTCAGCTCTGAATCCTATATAGGAACTGTTCTTATTGTTCATTCACTTCTATATACAGGACTATGATTTAACATATTGAATGCTCTGAATCATTTGAACATCTTTATCATCTTGAGCTCAATTTTGTCCTGAGTATGTGCACATATCACTTGATCATCCCTAAGGAACTTCTATCACTTTAATTATTAGCTCCGGAGCATTATTCTAATGCTAGCAATATTTTCATGATAAATAGTGAAAGATTTTTGCAAAATATGTGGCTTTATGTTTATTTGTATGTATTTATGGTTTAGAATAAATTGTATTTTACAGAATAATTTGGTGTGATCTATTGACCCTTAGCGCTTTCTTTAACTTTTTCTCATATAATATACCCTGTGATATACTTTCATCCAAAACTGCCCTTGATAAGCTTGTCTGACTTTACTTTTACTTAGAGCAATAAGCTGAAGGTTCAGGAGACTTTGCAGTCGATCACCCGGGAGACTGCTCAGGTCATTACAAAATGTGACTTTCCCAAAGATTTCTCACCCCCTTCTGGCGATTTCCACGTGATTGCCTGTGTGACATGCATCGGAACACGAGGTCTGACAGCAGCTTCCGCACTAACTAGACTAACAAACAAACAAACAGACAGTATTGGAGGATTAAAATGTGTTTGCTGATTTCAGGGGATGTGGGGAAGGGTTGGAAGATGGCCCCACTGCCGTGGGTGTAGGGTGTACAGGTTGTGCAGGGGTACAGAGGAGGGGGGGAGAGGACCACCCACCTTGGACCCAAGGAGTATGCCAGGAGCCACCTGGCAGGTTACACAGCACTGGGCTCCCTACGGCCAAGCTCTCCATCCTCTCCATCCCAAATCCAAAGAACTGGAACGGATCAGACACTCCCTGGGCACCTGTTTCATGCATGTGTGGAACTGTGACTCGGAATCACGTTCAGCTCTGCATACTGCTATGAAAACAGTTGTGACATGGGTTAAAGCTTAGGGAGGTGGACAAAGCCCTCACACGTGGATGGTTGTGGAGGCACTGAAGGATTGATTATTTAAAGAAGCCTCTTTTTTTTATGGATTTGCTCATTTCTGAAGCCTCAAAACTGGTTTGTAGACCCCAATATCAGACTCCCGGAGTCCATTAGAACATATCATTGGGCCGTATTCAGACCTAAGAGTGTTATAAGAACGCACAGAATAGCAAAAGCCCCCTCCCAGGACACGCCCCTCTGACGGACGGAATTTAGCTGACTTTCCTGTGCCATAGTCCTACCTGAACTTCTCCATGCGTATAGTGGTGCGGACGTAGCGAACGTGCCTAACCCAGCCCATCCGCATGATGTATTCTCCCACGTCCGGAGTATTGTCACGCCCTGTTGTATAAATGCTGACTGACGCACACATGCTGCGTGTTTGTGAGCGTTATTAAATCTGAAGACGGTCCATTATTCTGACACTGGGCCTGAGCCAGACTTAAGAGTGTTATCCGAATGCATGGAGTTGATAAAGTTCGCATGCGAAAGGCCAGTACCTATGACACTGCTCTATGTAACTACTGCAGCAGCTTATACAGGAACCTCCTGTATGAACCTTTCCAGTCTCCATAGCGGGGAGCAGGGGGATGGCATGGCGCTAAGATGCACCGCAACCCCCCGCGGAGCAGGTTGCGCCGGCCCTGCATGCACGTAACTTAGCTGATTTACGTGTTCAGAACCCTACCTTTCATTTTTCCTTGCGTACCTCTGGCTGTACGTATCGCCTTGTCGTACATAAGTACCTAATACGGCCCATACGGTACAATTTAAATGCCTCCCTCCGCCCACAATGCGTATTTTTGGGATGTCCCGGCCTTTTCGTACGCATTATGATGCTTAACATCTGCCCGCACAGTGCATTCCCACAGCCGAATTTACGAATGCAGTATGTCGTTATTAAGTCTGGATCAGGCCCTCAATGTCTAAAAATAATCTCTTTATCTGTGGCCAGTCGTTGAATACAATATTCCAGTCACTGTTAAGCCGCTAAAAGGTCAAAGTGTGTTCATAATCCAGCCCTTTGTCAGGCTGCATCCAGGGCCGTTTCTAGGGGCGGGCTAATTTAAAGAGGGAGTGCAGAGGCTGGCTGGGCCAGGGGGCAGGGTGGCATGCAGCACTACCATTTTGTGTTTTAGGGTCGCCTCCCTGGTGGTCTATTGCTTCCCAGCTAGTAGTGACTGCTCAGCTGCAGCGCAGAGGCTGTGTCCTAGTAAATGGCTGTCTACCCTAGGCAGCCATTCAGTGGGACACAGACTCTGCACTGCAGCCAAGAATAGAAATCTAAGCTGCAGCAGGACCTGTGATGCCCATGTGACCAGTGTGCAGATCGGGGGTGGAGGTAGCATTGCCATTTTGTGTTTTAGGGCCACCTCCCTGGTGGTCTAGTGCTGGCTGCCCAGCTAGTGGTGACTGCTCAGCTGCAACTCAGAGGCTGTGTCCCAGTGAATGGCTGCCTACCCTAGGCAGCCATTCAGTTGGTCACAGCCTCTGCGCTGCAGCCAAGAATAGAAATCTAAGCTGCAGCAAGACTTGTGTTGCGTCCATGTGACCAGTCTGCAGATCAGGGGTAGAGCCAGAGCTTCCTGTGATGCGACCATGTGACCAGTCTAGAGATCAGAGGTGGAGCCAGAGCGTGTGTGTGTGAGAGAGAAAGAGAGAGAGATCAGGTATTGTGTGTGTGTGATCAGGTAGTGTGATCAGGTAGTGTGTGTGTGTGTGTTAGTTAGAGAGAGGCTTTATTTTATTATTCTTACACCTTTTGGGGGACCTTTTCTGTTATCTGTCCCCATAATAATATTATGTGCCCCATATTATTATTATTCCTATATTATAAATATTATATTATCTATGGGCAGATAATATATAATGTAGGGCAGATTATATGTAATTTAGGGCAGATAATATAAGGGGGCACAGGAGGAGGTTAATATATTTAAGGGGGCACATAAGGAGGCTGATCCATATAAGGGGCACAAAAAGAGGCTGGACACATATATGGGGCGCAAACAGAGGCTGCGCACACAGCAACTGGCAGAAGTGGATTACTAGGCACTTACACAACATATCTTTTATAAATTAATGAATGTAATTACTTTTTTTGGGGGGATTTTTTTCTGCCCTGGGCTCTGCTAGGTCTACAGCACTGGCTGCATCTACACATTATTTAACCCCTGTTGAGAGACTTCAGTATGCAGTGGGCACTACTAGGTCAGGGTGTTCTTAAATGCCACCCAGTGATCTCATTCCAGTCACCAGCAATTAGTGGGATTCCCATCAGGAAGTTAACAACAGTTTAGTCCATGTGGAAAATCATGTGGTATCCAAGGACAGCTCGATTGGAACGGAGCAGTCACCTGACTGCACTCAATATGGCTGCGCCCATGGAACGAACACAATGTAAAATTATGGAGCTCAGGTCAGCCAGGAAAGACCGAGGTCTAAGGAGAGAGCAGACCGCAATGGAGGTTTGCGAAACTTAAATAATGGTTATGTCTGAGTACCACGTTTTGTAACACACCCCTTGGACAGCCCTGGTGGGGAGAACTACTCCTGAGGGGGGATTTGTACTGGATTACAGAAGCCCCATGAAGGTGAGAAAGAGTTCTGGATCCAGACTGATGTTGAGATATTGGTCTCTTTCTGCACCTAGGACACATGTGGGAGATAAACTGAGGACTTCTAGGGCTAGATTTAGTAAACTTATCAAAAGGTAAAATGGAGATGTTGCCTACAGCAACCAGATGAGATCAAATTTTAGCTGACATTCTCTAATATGTAATAGGAAAGTGAGAGCTAGAGTCTGATTGGCTGCTATGGGCAACATCTCTACTTTTTAATTCCCAAAGCTTAGTAAATCTAGCCCCATATTACTGCTCCTATTGTCTCACTACACAGTAGGACCTCCATGAACATCATTAAAGACCTACCAAGTTGCTAAGAAAAGATTGTTACTTTCCAAAACTATAGGCTAAGTCCTTCAAGCGCCTCCACTTTAATGTAAATCCACAACTGTGCTGTTATAGATGAATGTATTGCTCTAGTTTGTCCTTTAGCTTGGCTGACTATTCAGATTTTCCACTGAAGAGAACACATGCGGACAGATCAACCATGTTTTTTTCTTATAATGAAAGCCTAGGATGACATTAAGTCATCACCATACCAAGTCCTTCTCCTGACTGCTCCAGCTTAGATAAAGATAAAAGACCTGTCTCCTTATATTTATTTATTTCTACCTTCCTAAATCAATGTGTATTTCTTTCCCTCCTCTGCTGTATGTGTCACTGTGTCACACTATTAAAAAGTCAAAATAAAATAAAATAAAACCAAAGATTGAAAAAAGTTTGAAACTTTCTTTAACTTACAGAGTTATAAAACAAATCCCCCATGTAGAGTTGGCATTTAAGTGGGAATTGTTAGGATGTATTAAATACTATTATGATTTAATACAATTACTGTAAATGTGGTAATTGAAGGGATTATATATATCTATATAT
>WWET01001836.1:64208-74208 GCA_011038615.1 Limnodynastes dumerilii | reverse complement strand
TGTGTGTGTGTGTGTGTGTGGGGTTGGGCTATTTTCAGATGGAGGCCTGGGGCTGTAGTCCCATTAGCCCCATTGTTAATCTCGCCCTGTGGCTATGGGGAGAATAAATCAAGTATGAAGCCTGTACAAGGTCTACATAAGAAGAGGCACAGGGAGAGCACCATTGCAGACTCCAAACAGGAAATTGGAAGTAACAGAACAACTGGAAGCGCTCCGCAATTTGAAGCAGTTATGGGAGCTGGGGGGGAAAGGGGGGCCAGATTAACCACCTGCATCCACGGACGCAAATGCTGAAAGCTGTTTTAAGCTGCCGGCCTTCAACAGATTTCCCCCTAACCCCGCCCCCAATGGGACTCAGGCCATGCCTCCTTGCTATGGGGCCCCAGTTAGTCCACTTCCTTTACAAACAGGAAGTACTATACCAAAGGCAGTACCAAAAACATATTTGCATCACATTCAGCCAGGCCCTTCATTTTCCGACCTTGTAAATTGCATGGATGCCGCTTCTAACCTACTGGGTTCTACAAGCTGTTTGCAGAGATGAAACCAACCTGTCATTTCCCCCCATCAGCAGATGGTCAACACCTGACCACTTTTCCTCCATTAAGTAATAACACCATGTAAAAGGTCAGAGCCATTATGTCAGGCAAAACATCTCAGATAAAAAATGCCCTTGAAAATCTTTCTCTAATGGATGGTAAAAAAAAAATATATTTATATAATCATTTCCAAAAGAAAGTTGCTCCTTCAGAGGAAAGTCAGGGCATTTGTCCTTTGATTAAATGTCAGAACTAACTAACCAGGGTACAAGACTGAAGCCGCAGCGAGCAGGGATTTAATGGGCCGCACATATAAACACGTCTAGTAGCAGAAATACCGTGTAACAAGCCTGACCTATTTTTAGGTGCTCATTGCACAGAAGTTCATTATGTGACTCCGAGATTGGACGTATATAAAAAACGTCAAGTCACTCCCCTGTTTAAACACACAGGACCAGATCCTAAACTATGTACGCTAGCGAATTTCCGCCAGCCGCCAGCGTAAAATCATCGATTTGTATTTACTGCACATGCGCACGGCAGATGTTACGACACATAACGCTGAACGTACGTACAATCAGTGTAACTACGAACGAAGGGGCGGGGGTCCCGTAATTACGCTCTGTTGGTGGAGGGAGGCATTTAAATTGGACAGTATGGGCCGGGTTTGGCCGTCACGTACGTCAGTACTTACGCTTTGAAACGTTAAGGTAGGGTTTGGGCAGCGTAAAACAGCCAAAGTACATACAAGCAAGGGGAGTGCATTGAAAATACGATAGCATAAATACGCTACGTGTTCTAACGTACCAAGCCTGTTGGTCTGGACTTACCCCACAGGGTCTGTAACATGCGAGGGACGAGCAAAAGCACGCGGAAATTCTGAAGTTTCTGAACCTTGTTGACATGGGGAGTTTGGGTCGTATTCAGAGATCCGCGATTGGGCCGCAAATATACGCACGGACGGAGCAAGCCGGAGCAGGTTATACCCACCAAAAAATCCAGTCACTCTCCTTGCTTTCTCCGGCCGGACCAAAAGATAGACCTGCATTGACTTGCCCTAACTAGCCACACACATCCGACCTTATGTGTCTTAGCTGCGGATATTTGCGGCCCTATAACTGTAAGCCCGCCCACTTTCCTTCATCTCAATGCCTCCCCCCGCCCATTTCTATGCAAATCCTTCGGTGCGTATATTTCCGTCGCACTTAGGTGCGGATTATTCCCCGCCCGATTCACAAGTCCGTCACTTAGGCATTTCCGCTCTTATCCTCTAAGTTGACGGCGTATAAAAGTTACTACGCATGCGCAGCTGATTCGCAATTGATTCGATCCTAAAAATACGCATGGAACTTTAGTGAAAAACGGAAGTCTGAATACGGCCCTTTATTATTAACAGAATTTCCTAGCTCCATGCTAAATCACAGGTTTAGCATAAAGCAATGCAGTATTTGAGGTTTATGTGAAAGTATTTTACCCATAGTTGCCGACTTTTGGCAGCTTCTCTCCGGGAGATCCCAGAGAGAAGCTTGCGGGGGGCGGGGCTTAATGGCGCGATTTATGCAAATCTCACTGAAAGGGTGATAGATAAATGGAATATTCTCCCGTCTGAGGTGGTTGAGGCCAATACAGTGGAACAATTTAAACATGCTTGGGATAAATATAAGGGTATCCTAAATTGTAACCCCAATTGAGGGTAAATAGGGTCTAGGGTCAGTATAGTTTTCAATAAACAAATGGGCAGACTAGATGGGCCATGTGGCTCTTATCTGCCGTCACTTTCTATGTTTCTATGTTTCTATGTTACAAGGCTGGTACACTCAAGGCCCATTTTCGTTGCGTAACATCGGCCCCGCGCACAAATGTACAAATGGCCGTTTTTTATATTTACGAACAACGTAAAAACGCACACGAGCATAGGTTGGATCAGGCCCAATGACTCTTCAATAGACTTTAATGCTTGCTGACGACATGAAGGGGGTTGGTGAATGTTAAACTAAATGTGGATTGTAATATAGGTTTCAGGTTTAGGATTAGGGGTGGGGTTAATGTTAGGAGAGGATTAGGCTACCGTGAAGAGACAATTAAGGTTAGGCTACACTGAGCGGGTTACGGTCAGTCTGCAGTAAGGGAGGGTTTAGGGCAGGGTTGCCGACTCTCTTGGAATGTCCGGGAGACTCCCGAAATTCGGGCAGTACTCCCGGTAGAGCCAGCAAATCTCCCGCAAGTGACTTGAGGCCCGTGGTTTCACGTTCCTCTCCATTCAATCCACTGAAACCATGGCCTCAAGTTTAGCCCCCCTGCCTAGCAACACTATTATACTAGTGTTGCTAGGCACAGGAAGGGACTTGATGTCGCGATTTGCGGCATCAAGCCCCGTCCCGACCCCTATTTCAATTAAAAACGGGTCAGTATGAGCAAGGGGGCGGAGCCTAATGATGCGCTTTGCATAACCGCGTCGTTAAGCTCCGCCCCCTCCGTGCGTCGCTAGCTTCTCTCTGGGATCTCCCGGAGAGAAGCTGCTAAAAGTCGGCAACCATGGTTTAGGGTGGTGTTTTTGTCGGACATTTTACAACCCACAACACCTCGTCCGAGAGTTGTCAGGATAACAGCCTAACTGACTAATGCTGTCGCGTGTCTGAATGTCGCTAAAATGACATTATAACCATAGTCGCCAGCGCTCCCTGAATATCAGGGAGACTCCCCGAAATGTGGGTGATCTCCCTGACTCCCTGAAGTGTTTGACAATCTCCCTGATATTGATTTAATTCCAGATGGCATTGCTGTATGATGACAGAATGTAGATATTGTGTCCAATTTCCCTGCATTGAGGCCTATGGAGGCAGCCATTTTTATGGAGGACAGGATGTAATCAAAGACTGGTAGTTATCTTTTATCTTTTTAATAAAGAAGTATTTATTCTCTGAAAATCTAAAACTGAATAAATACTTTGGAGTCATTTTTATTGAGAAATAGTTTTCTTGGCATTTCTAGACACACCATTGGGTGGAGCTATCCACAGGACACACCCCTTAAGTACAAGATACACCCCTTTGGTAGTACAGGACACACCCCTTTGGTGCAGCGCCTTGATAGTGCTATCACAATCTCCCTGATATTCCTTTGCAAAAGTTGGCAACCATGATTATAACTATATACCACGTCCGAAGCCTAATTATCCTACATTGCACACCTGTCCCCTTCTAATGGAGTTAGACAAAGTGGCGATTTTAAGCTGCTGGTTAGTAGTCTTGTACCTTCCATGACTCCAAACAGCCAATGGGCTAGATCCTGGTCCGTAGCAGGGAGTGCACGCTCCCTGCACTCTCCGCTGTCAGTAGTAAATCTGGAAACTTACGTGTCCACATAGCTACCTTAAGATTTACCACGAAATCCGCAGCCTTAGTTGTATAGTTGTAACAGGACTTTCCCCGCCCCCGACTCCTCATTCCCGCCTATATGGCGGGGATATGGCCATCATAACGGAAGGGTCGACAACTTCTGCATACATACTGAAGTGCGTAACTCAGGGTTACCGACTATTGAAAGCTTCCCTCCGGGAGAACCCGCAGGGAAGACATAGATCATTGTGAGGGGCGGGGCTTAAAACCCTAATGACGCAAATCGCGTCATTAAGCCCCACCCCCTGCCAATCACCAGTGTGATCTCAGGTGTTAAAGGGGTGGGCGGGACTTGATGATGTCAACTCTAGGGATTACACAGGTGATTGTTTGGGTGTCGGGGCACGCGGGAGATTTGTTGGCTCTCCAGGGATACCGGGAGAATGGCCTAAATTTTGGGAGTCTCCCGGATATTCTGGGAGAGTCAGCAACCCTGGCGTTACTTAGTAGCCTGCGCAGATGTTCCCAGGCGGGGGACCTACGCAATTGACTTGCGTAAATCTCTTGTCAGACGTTGTTCAGGATCCGGCCCAATGACAGTTATCTTCTCACCCTATTTGATAACATCCATCATAATAATCCTATGGTGCACAATAGGATCATTGACAAACATTTGTTTTGCCATAGAATAAATAGTGGCATCTAAATAACTAGCAGGGTCAGATTTACTAAGCTGCAGGTTTGGAAAAGTGAAGATGTTGCCCACAGCAACCAATCAGATTCTAGCTGACATTCTCTAGTATGTAATAGGAAAGTAAGAGCTAGAATCTGATTGGTTGCTATGGGCAACATCTCCACTTTTCCAAACCCGCAGTTTAGTAAATCTGGCCTTCAGTGTAAAGGTCAGGGTAATCCACTTGTACTGAAAATTGAAGCTACCGCCTATCAAATTAATTTGTGAAGCTTTTTCTGTCATTCTGATTAATATAAAAAAATGTTCTTATAATGAATAGATTTAAGACTCTCAGAGATAATAGCCCTTCATATTAATAATCCTGGATATATAGCATACCGTAAAATATACTTGCTTTAAACTTAAAATGATGCCATTTCAGTGGATGTATTAAAAATACAAGCAGGATTTCCGAATACCAGGCAAGAATGTGAGGCAACCCCCTTTTATATTTATAGAAGGAAAGGAATTTAGTTCTTGTGGCAGATGGTAAATCCGTGTAAATATATTTTCATATGAATGTGAACACAAACCATAGCAGACAGTGCAGGAGAAGGATGAGTTACAGCGATGGTCTTTTTGGTTTTCATCAAGCTCTTCATCGAGATTGGGAGCAGATGTTACCTGAAAACTGTAATTAAATCGTTTAGTGTCTCACGGTGCTTCTAGTTAAGTATCCACCTGCTCAATATACACTGGGGCAGACGATGAAACAACATCATTTATGGTCTGTTTGCAAAAATAGCCATCCATTCCTGGACTAAATATTCATGACACTCATTGATTTACAACCCAAGATGTGTCCCAGTACCCTTGGATACCCCAGATGGAGGTCACAGTGGGAGCTAAAATGACATACAGCATAAAGTAAATTAGTTTTGAAACATTGCTTTTTAAGGGTCCGCACAGTGAGAATGGGCTGGATCTAGACTTAAGTAAGTGCTTGAAACTTGTTATTCCTGGGCTAAACCATGTTGATTTCAGGGGGAGTCAAGTTAATTGTATACTTTGCATGCAGGGATATATCTTTGAATTGCTTACTGCACACAGATACTGACCAGATACTGACCAGCTCTTTCTATCACACTGTTATTTAGACTTGGACAGGAAACATCACCTGTTAACATCTGTTTGCAACAGATGAAATAGGACTCCCCTGCAATCACCATGGTTTAGCCCAGGAGTAACTCATTTCAAGCACTTACTTAAGTCTGGATCCAGCCCAATGATGGTAACAGCCATCAGTAGGGAAGGTATGGTCTGTTACTCTGTAAGGGGCCTAGACAGTCACAGAGGGGTCCACCGGCCAACAGAGTAGATTAATGATTCATAAATTGAATACCTAGGGCCTGGTCCATACTGATCATATGCCCAATGGTGTAGTAGATCTATGTGTTCTTTTGCACACTCAGAAAAATGGGAGCTCCTTCTCTCCAGACCTCAATACAAGTCACTGTTACACTGCTATGAGCGTTTAGAGGGACATTTCATATCAAGGAAGGGGTGCAGGGACATAGTCAATCTACAGTAAGCTTGTGCTCATGCCATTAATCCAATCCTTGATGAAGATACGACATGGTTGGGAAGGTGGATTGACGCCCATTAGTAAATCATTAAAACTTTGGGCTTCAGAAATCATTAAAACATTGTTAATGTATTATTTATTAGCTACTGGCTTTCTGCAGAGATCAGACAATGGCACTGACATCACCCATTCAATTCGCAGGATGATATCATGTCATACACTCTCTCTATAGGGCATTGGGTGACATCAGCTTTATTGCCTGATCTCTGCAGGAAGCTAGTAGCTGCTAATTGGTAAGTAAATAAAGTTTTAATTATTTCTAATGTCCTATTTAACTTTTCCCAGCAGGTGCAATTCCCCACCAATTTTTCTCCATGTATGGCAGACTTTTCCCTATTTTTGGAAAAGGTTTAACTGCAGTAGTATACCGCAAAACATTTGCACCAGCCACAGGACATGTCTATGTACAGGGGGCTGCTGACTTCTGAGGCTATACAACCTAAATCAAACCATTGTATTAACATTTACCCATCCAAACACAATACTGGGACTGTGCTAGCATGCCTGGCGCCCCCTTGCAAGAAATAAATTTGTTAATTTAGAATAACATTACTGTGCCCAATTCTTGCTCATACTACTTGTCCCCCATTCTTACTGACACTGCTTGTATCCCCTTCATGCTCACCCTGCTTGTGACCCCATTACTTAACTTTTACTTGGACTTCTTTCTTCTGTTTCTTTTCTTTCTTCTGTTTCTACTGTTTCTTCTGTTTCTTCTTTCTTTTCTTTCTTTTGTTTCTGTTTCTTCTTTTTCTGTTTCTTCTTTTTCTTCTCTTTCTTCTCTCTCTTTTGTTTCTTCTTTTTCTGTTTCTTCTTTTTTTTCTCTCTCTTCTGTTTCTTCTCTTTCTGTTTCTTCTGTTTCTGTTTCTTCTGTTTCTGGTTCTTCTGTTTCTTCTTTTTCTTCTGTTTCTTCTCTCTCTTCTGTTTCTTCTCTTTCTGTTTCTTCTTTTTCTTCTGTTTCTTCTCTTTCTTTTCTCTCTCTTCTGTTTCTTCTGTTTCTTCTGTTTTCTTCTGTTTCTTCTTTTTCTTTTGTTTCTTCTCTTTCTTCAGTTTTCTTCTGTTTCTTCAGTTTTCTTCTTTCTTCAGTCTTCAGGCTCCTCTCTGTGAGGCTCCTTACTGAAAATGTCAGATGTGATGACATCATGCCAACATTCAGTGACAAGGGAGCAGGGAGGAGTGATGAGAGTGGAGGTTGCATCGTCATATTAGGTAAGTATATCTTATTTTTTATTTATATGGTGACCAGCAGAGAATGGTAGACGGAGGGAAGCTCATCTCTGGCTTGGCGCTCCCCTACCGCTTACTGGGTTTCACCGGCCCTGACTAAAGATATGAGAATGAGAATGCTGCTAAGCATTAAACCTACACATATCCCACAAACTTCCGTCACTTTTCAAATGTGATCATCTTAATCTATAAACTCTCTACAATTGTATGTTACAGGGTCCTGGCAGGCAAATTTAAGCCCGATGGCAATAACTGTTCCAGCTGCATTTTAAAGAAAAAATGATGGCAGACAGCCCGCTGACCCAATCCAGTCAATTTGAGACAAGTCTTCCAGCTCCTCTATGGGAGACTCCGTCCAATCCCTGGTGATCTAGCAAAGTTCCAAAAGAAAGTTCACAGCCTACAAAGTGCTACACTCCCGCATTGGTGTTCAAAGCTCCCGCCTGGCTCTGTCCTCAAGGTCCAAACATTCCACATTGTTTCCATCATAATTATGTTAGCACGGCTCTAAATAATTTCTCAAATGAAAGGGATGGAGAAAAAAACTGCATAAACTTAGCGAGACCCAATTATTATAATTACATCCCTTGAGAATTCATTTTGGAGTCGTAGCTGGCGGGGCCGGAATTGTATATTCATAAGCTTGCATAAATATTTTTTAAATGCACACTTGGAAAGATGAACATCGAAGGTTTTTCCCTTTTATTTCTACTTAATATTTACAAAGCAGAGAAGAAATTTCCCTCTGAGTCAGTGACAACATATTCATTGTTATCTAAAAAAGTAATATTGGCAGAAATGACCTTTGAAAGATTCCTCTATACCGTGTTAGTTCGGGTGTAGTTTTCCGCGCCAATGATCTGTCTCTCGTCAGAGCCCTTTGCGACAGGGAGGTTCCGACTGACGTCATTTCTAGACAGCAAAGACTACAAAGACTCTAACAACAACAGGTAAGTTTATTTCAGCCTAACCTTAACCCTAACCCAACTTTAACCATCCCCTCTCCCCAGCCTAATCATAACCCCCTCCCTTACGCTAAACTTACTCCTCCCGCAGCCTAACCTTAACCATCCTTTTCCCAGTCACTCCTCCCCTATGCTCTCAAGCTCTCTCCTCCTCTCTATCTATATGCTCTCCTCCTTTTCTGTCCACACGCTTTCCTCCTCTCTGTCCTTGTTCTCTCCTCCACTCTGTCCTCGCTCTCTCTCCTCTCTGTAATTGTTCTGTCCTCCTCTCTGTCCTCGCTCTCCTCCTCTCTGTCCTCGCTCTCTCTCCTCTCTGTCCTCGCTCTCTCTCCTCTCTGTCCTTGCTCTTTCTCCTCTCTGTAATTGTTCTGTCCTCCTCTCTGCACTCTCTCCTCTTCTCTGTCCTCGCTGTCTCCTCCTCTCTGTCCATCCTTCCAGTCTTCCGAATCAAATGCTTTAAAAATGATTCCTTCCATGATAAGGTCTGCTTTAAAAATAATCTTCTCTGTACAACCTGTTTAATGAAACAAGTTTGTTTGTAACACTGATATTTTTTTTGTTGCGGCAGATTAAATAACGTTTTCTAGACTTTATTTCCAAAAAATGGATACGCTGTATTTATAGATAAGACCTATTTTCCGTTAGCTTTATGCCAGGCCAAGTGCCCTGCCAACTAATACCTCACTAGCAATAACCCGGTTCAGTGATTCGCAAACAACTGGCAGCGTTTTAAAAATGAACTGAATATGGAGGTGGATGAAATGAATGTAATGTTTGATTTGCTTGGAAGAGAGGATCTCAGGTGTATAAAACACTGCAGTCCCAGAATCGGAAACATTATTAAATACATTGGGCTGGATCCAGACCTTATTAAGTGCATTAACTTAGTTACACCTGGGCTAAACCATGTTGATTTCAGGGGGAGCCAAGTTAATTGTATTCTTTGCATGCAGGGATATATCTTTGAATTGCTTACTGCACACAGATACTGACCAGCTTTACTATCACACTGTTATTTAAACTTGGGATAGGAAACATCACCTCTCAACTCTAATACTGTTTGCAGCAGATGAAATATGACTCCCCTAAAATCAACATGGTTTAGTCCAGGTGTAACTAAGTTCATGCACTTAATAAGCCCATTGCTTGTACCTCTATGCAGTTTTGTAACTAATCTGGGTGCAAATGCTACAAGACTTGTGGAAGATAGGGGCAGCCACCCACCCTGCACACACAAAGGATGCATTAGCGCGACAGCAATTAGCTACCAGCTACTGGCAGATAAAATAGCGCTCAGCATTTAGAGGATCTGAGTGTTGGGCGCTTTTTATTAATAATGTCTCAATAGCATACAGCTTATTGCCTTCATTTGCCAGCAGGGGGAGACCACAGTCAGGAGAGGAAAGGGTGAAGCTGTCAGCTGCTGGCAAGCTATTCATAAACAATGCTCAGTACTCACAGCCACTTGACAGTCAGCCGCAGGCAGCATACATGCTGGATGGTATGCTATGGGGTCTGGCTTTCCTTATATCACAAACCGCGGCAGACGCCGCACTTACCTGTGCCCTGGTTCCCTGTCTGTACCATTCTCCCGGCGCACGGGTCCTCGCAGC
>WWET01001836.1:20732-32126 GCA_011038615.1 Limnodynastes dumerilii | reverse complement strand
CCCCGCAGCCTGACCCTAACCCTCCCTTCCCCGCAGCCTGACCCTAATAATCCCTTCTCTATAGCCTAACCCTAAGACCCCCCTCCCTGCAGCCTGACCCTAACCTTCCCCTTCTATGGTCCTAACCCTAACCCTCCCTTTCTAAGCGCCTAACTCTAACCCCTCCCCCCAATACCAAAACGCCCCGGAGAGGTTACTGACCACTCGGCAGCTGTCACCCGGCGGGTCAGTGAAAATGAATGGGCGAGTATGCCGATCACACACTCACCCATTCATAAAAAAATAATTCTAAAATGGCCTCCTATTCCAAATAGAGACAGACAAAAACGAACTTTCGGCTGTCTCCATTTCGCAAAGCGGGCCATCGGACCGGAAACTGCAACCGCTCTGAATCGCCCCCACTGTGTCTGGCAGTTTAGGAGTTAATATTAATAAGCAAAAAACCCCCATTATATGCCCAGGAGAATGAGGGCAAGCGATGAGAAAGTGGAGATTAAAAACCATTGAAATGCATTCTTCACAACACAGAAAAAAGCCTTCAGCAAAATAATATTCTGAAACGAATGGTGTTTTCTAAAAACCTTGCGATGGTAAACAGACAATTTATCATATGCTTTGCATAAGGGATATAGAAATGTGCATAAAATATACAGGCAGAGCAATGTCATTTATTTTTTCTTCATTTGACTGACTTTGTGGATCCAGGACATTAGGCTGATGTAAAAAGTTGATTTACACAATGTCATGACCCTGTCTGCTGAAGCAGCTCTGCCAATGTGTGTTGTGTTCAGCAATGCAGGAAATATTAACCTTTGTAGCACTGTGTATTGTGTCAGCAACAGCAACAGTGCCAACTTTTAGCAGGGAAGCCATAGATGCATGGAGGGGAGGAGCTTAATGATGTGATTATGCAAATCCTCTTGACTATTACTTAATATTTTTTTTGCTTTAATGGGGATGGAGGCAAGACTTGTTGGCACAAATTGAAGGAATTTGCCCCGAATTTCGGGAGTGTCCAGGGCATTCCGGGAGAGTCGGCATCCCTGGTCTAGCGCTGCCAGGAAAACTATTTGGAAATAAAAATGGAGGCATCAGTATTTATTGATTGTTAAATTGTAGAAATAAAGTAAATAAACAGTAAATAAATACTGTCAGTGTTATTGTGGAGTCTGAATAGGAGATCCGGTGACTTCCTCATCTTTATAGAGAAGATAAAAGTAGGTGACACTGCAGCTGATTAACAAGAGACCAAAATGTATTTTTCATTTCTGTCTCCATTATTGAAGTCATGTTGTCTTAAATAACTGCCTGTCTTTGATTTCATTTTGGTCTCCATGAAAATGGCCGCCTCCATAGGCCTCAATGCAGGGAAATTAGACACAATTTCTACACTCTGTCATTATACTGCAATGACTTTTGGAATTGAAGCAGCATCAGGGAGATTGCCAAACACTTCAGGGAGTCTGGGAGATCACTCACTCTCCGGATAGTGATCCTGATATTTAGGGAGTGTTGGCAATCACTGTATGAGTTAATGTAATATACATGTGGCCAAATATGTAAGAATTAGAGGTTAGCAAAATCACAGCCACGTTTCCCTGGGTTATATTGCAGAGGTCCAGTGGTGTGATCCATACTTGCAAAGTCTCCCAGAACAAGCAGGAGTCTTCCAAGTCACTGAGTACTCCCAGACTCCTGGAAGAGCAAAAAATATTTGTCCACCTAGCAGTAGCATTTTAAGAAGTGAAGGGGGCCCTTGTGCAGGATTTATACATGGGCCCCTCCCCCTTACCCTGAGGCAGGACTGTCCCGATTAGCGGACTGCAAAAGGGGCAGAGCCTAATGGGCCATTTAAGCCCTGCCCATTTTGCTGCCCATGAACCAGGACAGTCCCACTTCAGGGGAAGAGGACCTCCCCTGCCAACCCTGGGTGTAGAGCCATTATAGATACGCCTATGCCATCTGGGGGGGTATAATCTTTAAGTTAGGAAATCTTTGGTTAGTAAATTTTCTTTTAGATGTTATAGGGCCAGACCCAGAAGTGAGCGATCTAGACCCAGGAGCAACTCTCTGCATATTCCTTTGCCCTTTGAGGGGTGTCTTGTGGGAGGCAAGGGGTGGAGGATCATACAGAAGACAAGCTCACACAACTGAACCCAATCTTGACCCAAACACAGCCATTAGCATGCACAGTATATGGAAAAATGGTTGCACCAGCCACAGGTCCTGTCTAAGTGGCTGACAGGCCACAACCTATTTCAGTCCAATGGAGCCACCTAGTGGTAAGTACATAAACTGCAGCATTTCCAATTCTTTCCATTTTTTTTATAACACTGAATAATCTTTCAACATACAAATAATAAACTCTGCATGTAAAAATAAATGACACGAAACAATCATTATGCACAAATGCCATACAGTCAGTTCTATACTATACTTTCAGGTACACAAGATTTTAAATGAGAAAACAGCCATACACTCTCTTTAATAGAGGGTGGGGCCTCATTTACTAAGGTCAAGTTGTGTAAAATCAACAGAGATTGCAGTAGTTTACCAGAGATTTTTAAATTGCTGGATTTACTAAAGCAAAATCTCCGCAAAATCGTGAGAGATGAGCGGAGATTTAAATCTCCAGTGTTTAAATCACTCTGGTGACTTTTTGCATGAATGACATACAAATATCTGGATTTACTAAGGGGGAGATTTTGTTAATCACCAGGGATTTGCTGTCAACTCTTCTGAGTTAATTCTCATGGGGGTGAGTGTTGATTTCATAGATATCGGCACTCACTTTGCTTTGTTAAGCCCCCATCACCTGTGTAAAAAGAATAAATGTTTTAAAAAAATTGCTGCCGCTGCAAGCACTTCACCCTTGGCATGCAGCTGCGTATAGTACTATAAGGCAAAGCATGCCCATGTATTGCAGGGCTTGCTTTTCCTTATAGTACTCTAAGTGACAACATGCCAAGGGTTAATGGCATGCTGCCGGCAGCATATTGTGTCCGTTACAGTGTAAATTTAAATAAATGCCATTGTGCACCTAATTAAACTAATAATGTTCCTATTAATAATAGTACAATGCCCCTCAGGTCCCTAAATAGTTAAACACATGTCCCCTTCAGTCCCTATATAGTGAAACACATGTCCCCATCAGTCCCTATATAGTTAAACACATGTCCCCTTCGGTCCCTATATAGTGGAACACATGTCCCCTTCGGTCCCTATATAGTGAAACATATGTTCCCTTTGGTCCCTATATAGTTAAACACATGTCCCTTTCGGTCCCTATATAGTGAAACACATGTCCCCTTCAGTCCCTATATAGTGAAACACATGTCCCCATCAGTCCCTATATAGTTAAACACATGTCCCCTTCGGTCCCTATATAGTGAAACACATGTCCCCTTCAGTCCCTATATAGTTAAACACTTGTCCCCTTCAGTCCCTCAATACTTAAACATTTGTCCCCAATAATATTAGCTTTTAAAACATATGTCCCGTGTAAAAAGAAACCAATAAAATGCATGATGCTTTTAAAATAAAAAAGAAAACATATAAACTGCATTTTTCACAATAAAAACAGCAAAGTAAAAATATTTATAGTACTTACAGTTCTGTGGTCGTCTATGTTGATCGGCGACGATCATCTGGACGGCTGCAGTGACACTTCTTCTTGTGGCTTCGGCTGGCGACGTCCTCCTCTTCCTTCCTAATGACATATGTCATGCCAGGGGCCTCATTTATAACCTCGGGCATGGCATCCTCAGACGTCATGCGTAAAGCGTCATTTTGGTTGCAAAGCTAATTGTGCTCATAACCGGCTATTACGGTTAGCCAAAATTTGTGGATTTTAATACGTACCTCTATGGGTTGCATATAAATATCCGCAATATATATTCACACAATTAGCTTTGCAACCAAAATAACAAGGACTTCGGCCCTGATCCAGAGCTGCGCTTCCGTCTTTTTTTCAGACAGAAGCAAAGCAAAAATGCGCATGCCCAGATCGGGAGCGCGCACAGAAAGATGGGCGCAATTGTACCCAACCGTCTGGGCTCGCATCTGACTGGCCTGGGCCTGTGGAGCGGGTATGTAAATGAGAAAAGGGGAGTTTTTCTCATTTAAATATTACGGCCAGTTGTTGAGTCCGTGTACCCCAAAAGTACCATGTGCGTCAGTACGCAATTATACGCAATAGTTACCCAAAATCCCCACAGAGACGAAGATGTGGTCCAACCCACAAAAGCGTGTTTTACTCGGCAGGGAACAGGTTAACAGCAAGGTACAGCTTCAACGATACAACAGCAGCGGGACCAGCTAGCAGGCAAGACGTTCAATCCAGAAGCCTTCTCAAGGAGAGTGAGATCCAGTGTCCAAAAGAATGTCCTTTTATGTCCCACGATGAAAGGGGTTCGCCGAAAGTTCGCTTGATTGGAGAAATCTCAATCCTTCTTTGATCCCTAGCTCGTCATTGGTCCTGGGGTCTTCCATTGTCCTTCTCCTGGAGGGTCATCAGCATATCATACATTCATACACATTTGTTACGCTAACCTAGCAATGCGCATAATTTACTGCCGCAACACGCGGTCTCATAGCAACTAAGCTAACAATATGGGTTATGATTTTATCTACCCTGAGACTATAAACATGATATAAATATTGCATTAATTCGCTGTTCTACGGTTATTCCTCGATTATTCCATCTGCAGAGATAAAGCACAGTTTTAATAAATAGGAACGCATTTATACATTAAATATGAACAAGTGCTGTGTAAAAGTGTGTTTATTAATGTGTGTATTAATAGGTATATTTTGAATGTAATAAAGCCAGCGAAAGCGGGTCACAGCACACGCGTATAAATGCGTTCGTCCGTGTTCACATTTTCCCGCACTTTTTGCCAAAGACACCCCCTGGATTAAAAGCTTTCAAGACTGGACCCCCATCAGAGCAGGTAAGTATGTTTTTAATCATTTTTAAATGTACTTTGGCCATATTTTTCAATTTTTTTGTGCCGGCATTATTATGTTTTTTTTTTTTTTATGGTGACATGTAACTAGCGCTGCAGGCCCTGGCTGGAAGGGCATGCTTGCACTTGTGGTTCTCTAAGCACCAGCATGCCCTGGCATCCATGGGCATGCTGGTGCTTGTAGTTCAAGAAGCATCAGCATGCCCTGTCGGGAAAAGGCTCCTGATATTTTAAGGGAGCCAATCAGCAAGCTGAATGGCTCCATATTCTTCAAAGCTGCTGCTGATATGCAGCTATTGCAGGGAGCAGTACATACAGGGATCAGCCGAAACCATGCTGCTTCTTATCTGTAGTACTCCCTGCAATAGCCGCTGCTGTATATCTAAGTACTATGCTGCTCTGACAGCTTTAAAGTATTCCTTCAGAGCTGTCAAAGCATCTTTGTACATAGATATAAAGCATAGTTGCCAACTCTCCCTGAATATCAGGGAGACTCCCTGAAGATTATGTGATCTCCCTGAAGTGTTTGGTAATCTCCCTGTTTCTAATTTCATCCATTGAGGTCTATGGAGATGACCAATTTCATGGAGGCCAAGAATCTTGTGTATCAGCTGCAGCGTCACTTTTAGCTTTTCTATAAAGATAGTAATGAAAGTATTCACTGACAATTTAATAATCAATAAATACTGAAATTTTTATTGTAAAAGAGTTTTCCTGCCAGTGCAAGATACACCTATGGGTGGAGCTATTCACAGGACACACCTCTTTGGTGCTACAGGACACACCCCTTTGGTGCAGCACCTTGATAGTGCTCTTACAATTTCCCCGATATTCATTTGCAAAAGTAGGCGACCATGATATAAAGCAGCAGAACTATAGAGAGCCCTGTCCCCCCCCACCCCTTCTGGTAGGATTATCGGTCCCAGCAGGAGAGGTGTAAGGTGCCGATAATGGGACATTTCCCTAGCGGGAAATCGTCCTGTTTATTGGCCCACCCCCTGCTGGGACCGATAATCGTACTAGTGTATGGCCAGCTTTAGGGCCAGATTTACTAAGCTGTGGGTTTGTAAAACTGCAGATGTTGCCCATAGCAACCAATCAGATTCTAGCTCTCACTTTCCTATTACATACTAGAGAATGTCAGCTAGGATCTAAATGGTTGCTATGGGCAACATGTCCACTTTTTCAAACCCACAGCTTAGTAAATCTGGACCCTTAGGGTCAGATTTACTAAGCTGCGGAGATGTTGCTCATAACAACCAATCAGATTCTAGCTTCCATTTTCTAGTATGTAATAGGAAAGGGAGAGCTAGAATCTCATTGGTTGCTATAGGCAACATCTCTACTTTTCCTATCCCGCAGCTTAGTAAATCTGGGCCCAAGAGTGGGAAACACGGTTCCCTCTCACCTGCTGGACACACAAGCTACAAAATACTGGCTATGCCTCACAATATTGCTAGTAAGGACAAATTCCCATAACCTACAGATTTTAAGTTCGTAGTGTATAAGCACGGAATTTGTGTACTTAAGTCCAACGCAAATAGCGCATAAATGTTACTACGCATGCGCAGTGCATCCGTTCTTAACTATATGCACCTAAAATCATAAGAATTCTTAAGTGTGAATCAGGTCCAATATTACCATTTACATTGCATCCATTGGGGAAAAATACCATTTAGAACAATTTGTGTGATTGTACTGCCACCTAGTGGAGAAATTACAACACTGTAGCTCTCACTTACCCCTCATTGAATGGCCATCCTAATATTTACACTTACAGATGAACAGGTCAATTAGTGACAAATGTTTCCTAAAGAAATGAATCACAGACAGCCAAATATAAAGCACCTTTTTGTTGATTTTCCAGCTTTTAAAGCTGAAATATGAGTTTTTAAGGAAACAGGTGACCAGCTGGGTAAACATTGCTACCTGTAATTGCTTTGCAGAGTGAGGGCGTCAGATTGTGTTTGTGACAATCAGTGTTCTATTGCATGGGCTGGAGAGCTTCACCTGCACCCGGCATCTCTCCTATAGCAGATCCTCCAACATGACCCATTCCATTAGGTACAATATAATCCGCTCCTGAGCTTCCAACTGTCACTCACCTGGTTTAAAATAATTACCTGATATTTAAAAGACTATTTGGCTCTTCAGCAAAGGTGGTTACCATAGCAACTGACAGTTGGAAGCTCAGGAGCAGAGTATTTTGTGCCTAATGGAATGGGTCATGTTGGAGGGTCTGCTATAGAGTTGTGTTAGATAAAGGATGAAATTAGACACTTATTTGTGTCCCACCCACTTTGCTAAACAATAACTGCCTCATACAGAGCTTGATCCAGGGATGCAATCAAATTGGCACAACATTCGTGGGACAGGCTGCGTGCAATCTAATGCACACAATGGTGTCCTATGGATTACACAGGGTTGTCGACTCTCCCGGAATATCCCTGAGACTTCTGCTATCCCGGATGAGCCTGCAAATCTCCTGCAGATTACCCACTTATTAATTCAGAAACCACCTCTGCAGAGCCAACGCACAGCCGCAGACCTGCTGGACAGGTGAGTATTAAGGTGAGTCTATGGAGAGTCTTAAGGACTAGCTGTGGAGATGGGAGTCTTAGGGTTAGGCTGCAGGGAAGGGAGTCTTAGGGTTAGGTTGCAGGGAGAGGAGTCTTAGTGCTAGGATGCAGGAAAGGGAGTCTTAGGGTTAGGCTGAAGGTAAGGGAGTCTTAGGGTTAGGCTGCAGGGAAGGGAGTCTTAGCGTTAGGTTGCAGTTACGGGAGTCTTAGGGCTAGGATGCAGGGAAGGGAATCTTAGGGTTGGACTGCGGGGAAGGGAGTCTTAGGGTCAGGATGCGGGAAAGGGAGTCTTAGGGTCAGGATGCAGGAAAGGGAGTCTTAGGGTCAGGATGCAGGGAAGGGAGGGTTAGAGTTAGGCTGCAGGGAAGGGAGTCTTAGGGTCAGGATGCGGGAAAGGGTGTCTTAGGGTCACACACATAAATTTATCCCAGCGGTCTCCCAATACATGCCCCCCCTTTTCCTTCCCCTAATAACAGCTGTGAGAGGGAGGAAAAAGGGGGGAATATGGGGAGATCGCTAGAATAACTGCACTTACATCCTGCATCCTGAGATGGCATTAGTTTTACGCTGGGAGCGGAGTGTAAAACTCCGCTCCGGCATTTCATAAATATTACGAACCGCCGGCCTGCTATGAAAACAACGGGTCAACGGAGACACCCCCAATATTTACATTGTTTGTAGATCCATTGTTTGTAAATATTTTCACATAAAATGGGTATTATCGCATGAAAATGAAGTTTGTAAATAGACCCCATTGTGTGAGTTAGAGGAATCTGGGACTTTCACTTTAGATGGCGCAGAAGGTAAATACATTACGGACCTGATCCACAGCTACGTTTCCATTTATTATTAGGTTGTAAGTTGCAAGTGCAGCCGCAACACAGAGCAATATGTCCAAGGTGCAGCTCCAAAGACGGCACTGAAATGGAGCTTCTACGCTGATTATCTGAAAGATCTGGCAGTTGGAATGAAAATCTGGTAATGGATGAGAGCAAATGGTATTGTCAGTTGCTCTTCTCCATAACCACATTTTCATTCTAACAGCCAGATCTTTCAGATAATCTGCCAGATAATTGTATAGTGTGTATACACCTTTAGTCATTGTGAATCTTCAGTGACATTTCCAGGTGTCCATGGAATATGCTGTGGATGTTACATGATATGTGTGCATGGGGTGGGGGGATAAAGTTTTGATTTGATAATTTTGTGATAGGAGGTGAATAGCATTATCCAGCGCTGGTGTGTGAAATAGTCAGACATGGGGGCTGATTCAGAGATGCACTTACACCTTTTTTTAGGTGGAAGTGTACAGCTCGGCTAAACCATTTTTCAAAGTAAGGGGGTGTTAATTAATTGAAAAAAAATTGCATGCAGGGAAAATACATGACTTTTACACATAGAACTAAAATACTGCATAGCTTTATGTTTATTCTATAAAATAGAATAGAGCTAAGAAACTTCACCTCCTAATTTTAATTCTAGTTTTACAATTTAAATTTGCCCCCCCTTGCAATTCAACATGGTATTGCTCAGGTCTACACTTGCACATAAAAAAAGGTTGGTTATTATACTATTTATACTAGTTATAGGGTAATAGGCCTTTGAATTACTGCTTGAACTATTTAAATAAACATGAAACCCTTCAGTAGTGCACAGCAAAGCAGAATAGAGAACTATTTGTAGTGCACATTCAATTACATAATATATATATTAAAAAAATCTGCTTAAAAGAATAACAATTCTAGATACAGTAATTAATATCCAATTCAATACAAACCTATACAAAGAAAAATAAAGATACTGTTAATTAATATATTAAAATATTTTGTAGGCAATATATTTAAAAAACAATGCACAATGCAACTGGTAGGATAATTAACAATAAAAAAATTCCTAATCACAATTTTCTGTTTGTAATATTGATATATGGAGAAGATGGGAATCCGGCCCGGGGGGGCGGGGGATTTGTGCCTTGCCTAGGGCCCCAGGAGGTCTAAATCCATCTCTGGCTCCACCCCGTATGGGATGTCACAATGTGTCCTGGGCCCTAAAATTTCTGGTGGCGGCCCTGCGTGTATTTAGGATGGGATATAGTGCACATGTGTAGTAACTTATATACGCAATCTACGTTGGACTTAGGAACGGGACTGTTGTGAATCCCCCACTATGAACCTAGTGCCGCAAGAACTTAAGAATAAAGGGGCGTGCAGGCAAAACTTAAGTAGGAAGATAAAAGATTGGGTGGAGGGAGGCATTTAAATGAGGAAATATATTACACGGAAACATTATTAATTAGCCGCCCTACGCACACAGCTAATAACCTAAAGATAAGAAAGCCCTATGGCATTTGTAAGTCGCTTAAGAAGCTGAAAACCGGGGGCTTGTCAGGGGATTTGCCATGCTACTAGTTGCATATATTTAAGAAGAACCTAAATCCTTCTTAAGCGTGAATCAGGTCTTATATTTTTATTCATGAAACTGTCTTTTTTTTTGTTTAAACCCATCCTTACACATTGTTCAAAAAGGGATTGAATTTAAGCATTGATTCATTCAAAACACAATAGTGATTTTTATGCATTTTTTTTTATTAAGCCTGAATAGAAGCGTATTTGCGCACATTCTGCGCATGCATTATTAAAAGCGTGTCATAAATGTGCTGGGGCTTTAATTTGAGTGTACATAAGGACATGGCTGCCTCTCCAGAGCTGTGGCGCACAGGAGATTGGCAAAGCATGGGTGAAAAACACAATCATAATGCAATATTCATGTGCTGCTTATTAGAGTGGGATTCCAGGGGGCATTTAGGAGTCAAGATACCCCCTTGACAAAACATAACTCCTACACCCAGTGCATGTCACTAGGTCTGTCTGCCCCCAGCAATTTGCCCCTGCACACAAGCCACACGTGACTATTGGAATATATGGCAGACAGATCCGTAGCTAAACATTTTAGCGCCAGGGGCTTATATTTTTTTACATGGAAATTGTGTCTCTCCATTGTATAAATTTGGAATCAATTTGCTTATTTCATTGATAGAATTTTGGAAAATCTTGTGCTTAGAAGCGTTCCGTTCACCGCTATGAAAGTCAGATTTTCGAAATACAGACAGCCGACGGCTAATTGTCATCTTTTGTCTATTTTCAAAATCTAAAATCTAAAAGTTTTTATAATGAATGGGTAAGTATGCCGAATTTGTTTTTCAGCAACGTACCCCTTTATTATCTTTCCGATACCCGGCGAAGCACAGGGGAGTCTTAGCGTTAGGCTGTAGGGAGGGGATACAGCTTAGAAGGGGAGACTTAGGGTTAGGCTACAGGGAGGGGATCCAGCTTAAAAGGGAAGTCTTAGGGTTAGTCTGGGGGAAAGAATACAGCTTAGAGGGGGAGTCTTAGGTTTAGGCTGCAGGGAAGGGAGTCATAGGGTTAGGCTGCGGGGAGGGGATGGGGTGTAGAAGGGAAGTCTTATGGTTGGGCTGCAGAAAGGGAATACAACTTAGAAGGGGAATCTAAGGGTCAGGCTGTGTGGAAGGGAGTCTTAAGATTAGGCTGCAGGGAGCGAAGACAACTTAGAAGGGGATCCAGTGTAGAAAGGGAAGGTTAGGGTCAGGCTTTAGGGAAGGGAGGTTTAGGGTAATGGAAGGGGAAGGTTAGGGTCAGGCTGTGGGGAAGGGAGTCTTAGGGTTATTCTGTAGGGAGGGGATCCAGTGTAGAAGGCGAAGGTTAAGGTCAGGCTGCGGGGAAGAGAGGCTTAGGGTAATGGAAGGGGAAGGTTAAGGTCAGGCTGTGGGGAAGAGAGGCTTAGGGTAATGGAAGGGGAGGGTTAGGGTCAGGCTGTGGGGAAGAGAGGGA
>WWET01001835.1:304381-315244 GCA_011038615.1 Limnodynastes dumerilii | reverse complement strand
AAAATGCCGGGTTTTTGCTGAAAAACCCGGGTTTTTGGTGGTAATGTGAAAGGGGTATAACTGAACTAAACAAGGGCCCCCCTCTTCTACCAGGATTAGCAGTACCAGCAGGAGAGGTGTATGGCGCGGATATCTAGTCCTTTCCCTGGTGGAAAATCATCCTGTTTATCAGGCTGCCTCCTGCTGGGATTGATAATCGTAGTAGAGTATGGCCAGCTTAAAGTAACTTTGAGTGACTAGCCATCTTACAGATAATGGAAATTTTCCATTGCACACTTACACCTCTTCTTGCATATGGTATCGGAGGCCCATATTGTTGTACTATGCATGCATACATATCCTGACCAATAAAAATACATTCCAACCTATCCAGTCATCGGTAGGAGTCCCCGCATAGATTGATGGTATCAAGAAATAGGGACAGGCAAAAGTTCCTTATTGGCTGTCCCTATTTCAAATAGCGATCTATGCAGGACCCGACGCTTCACCTGGCCACTGGAAAGGTGAGTAACCTCTCTAGAGGTAACAGGGTTAGTGTTGGGGGTCAGGCTGTGGGGAAGGGAGGGTTAGGATCAGGCTGTGGGTAAGGTAGGGTTAGGGTCAGGCTGCTGAGAAGGGAGGGTTAGTGTCAGGCTGTGGGGAATGGTGGATTAGGGTCAGGGTGCAGGGAAGGGAGGGTTAGGGTAATAGAAGGGGGAGGGTTAGGGTCAGAATTAGGGGAGATTGGGGTTAGTTTTAACACTAACCTTTCGGAGCACCGTGCTCTGGGGATTGATTGCTATGCCTCATCGCGGCAGAAGCAATCGATATCCCAGCCAGTTCGAAACTGACTGGGAGAAAACGGCCCTATCGAAATAGTGCCGTTCTTACCTGGGACCCACACCCTCCAGTCATAGAGGAATGACCATTCCGACAGAAGGTTTGGGATGAGTTCACAAGTGGGCATTACCTCTTAGTATACAGTATAGACATTTCCTCTCTTTGTGTACCCCTACAAACCTGTGCACTTAAAGGAAATCTCTATGTGCTTGAGTTGTTTTACTTAAGCTAGTCCCTGGCTTTCAGTCTCTCCGTCTGATTTGGATTGGTTAAAATGCAAATACACAAATGTCTATATAGCGCAGCCCAACATTTGCGATTGGAAATCTTTTGCTCTGGGATCAGAAAAAGATGTTTGGATCCAGCCTGAACTCTGGATCAGCACCTTTATACCTGTGATCTGGATCTAGAGGTTAAAAATAAGAGGAAAACAGGTAAAATTTTACACCTGGGTAAAAATGTTACTTTTTGGGGGGTGTCAAATTCGTTTTCATTTTTGCATGACAGGGAAGAATACTTTGATTTTGCTCATTGCACACAGATACTGATTAGTTAACTTATTTAAACTGGGTACACACTGGAGGGTTATCTGGTGTTTATTGTCACACGATAATCTTCAAATAACTGACATCTTAATGGTGTATACTGTCTCAAGATACTGCAGAATCATCAGAAATTGTATCGCAATGTTATATTTTGTATTGAGAACTATCTAATCATTTCAATTTGCAATGCCTTGACGTCGAGAAACTTTCATTGTATACTGACACACAATCTTTATGGCAATGATTCCCATTTATATTTCTGCTTTGGGCTGCCTTCGTGAACATGCATAGCTTTGCAGCAAAGGCTTTTGGGAAAAGTTTGTAAAAGATCCACAGTAAAACATAGAGCAGTATGTACTGGGGCATTGTTAAGCAGGTCAGGGCTTGATCATTACTACTGTTTGACATGATGTTGCATCGTGAGTAAAATTATGTGTAAACTGGTTTACAGAGGTCAATTTTTTTTTTTTAAACAGTGAAAATTGATTAAACATTTTAGTTAATTACTACAGTATAATGATTAAGTTTCCTATAATTATCTATGCAGCATGGCATAATTGTTTTAGATGTTACTTTGCAATATATTTTTGTTTGTTTTGTTGCACATCTTAAACTGGTTATACACTATTGGCTGGATCCAAACTTAAGTAAGTGCTTGAAATTAGTTACTCCTGGGCTAAACCACGTTGATTGCAGGGGAGTCAAGTTAATTGTAGTCTTTGCATGCAGGGATATATATTTGAATTGTTTACTGCACACAGATACTGACCAGCTTTGCTATCACACTGTTATTTAGACTTGGGATAGGAAACATCACCTCTCATCTCTAATACTGTTGGCAACAGATGAAATATGACTCCCCTGCAATCAACATGTTTTATCCCAGGTGTAACTAATTTCGAGCACTTACTTAAGTCTGGATCCACCCCATTGTTCTCATAGTGGGTTTATTATTGGCGGATCCTATTAAAATATTGTGTATTCATGGTGATTGACAGTGGGAAGATCGCCTCGACTATCGGATTGTGTGTGTGTTCACTGTGCAATGCTCCTGACACCTGGAGTGTTAAGTTGGTTTTGTCACATAACTTACAGGCAGCATTAGATAATTTTCTGTCCTTTTCTGCCTAGTTATCAGTTACATTGTGCACTATCCTTGTATTACAAGTATTGGTATTATTTATTTACAAAGCACATTTTTATTTTTTGAAGACTGACTGAAAATGGGATATTATGTTTTAGCCTTTGCTGATTATTTTATATGTACCCAAATATTTGTTACAGAGACTGGTCAAACCCTTGCTAGGGAATCAGGATGTATTGACATGCTTCTATTATTATTCAGGTAAATATTTTAAATGTCATTAAGGCATCTATTAGTTTGTGATGCAAATTCAAGAATTCACAAATCATGTTATATTTTTTTCTTTCACAGCAAAATGTTGACATGTAATATAGGTCTGTCCATTGAAATCACAAATCAACAATATCAGCTTTGGTCATCTGTCTGCAGTGCTTTGTGTTCCTGTGTCAATAACCCTCAGAATGGTAGGAGCTCAGTATTACCATCTATTCTTTTTTCCTGTCAGGTTATGGAATGGGAATTATTCACTCACAAAGGGAAATAGCAGCACAAGGTGAGTGTACTATCATGTCTGCATTAATATTAATGTTGAGTTTCTCTTTCAGAGGAGAACCAGAGACTGTGCAGTTCAGCATTTGCACAGGCTGTTGAATGTCTCCAGCATTCTGTCCACCCAGAGATTACCAGGCCAATCTGTTCACTGATTTGCCTCACCGTTGCCAATAACAGTAAGTAGATGGCAAATACTAATAACAGAAGTCTGGCATGTTCCGTAAGCCAGAGCTTGCCTTAAATTTTACAAATCAAACCCATGGAAATTCCCAGAGCACAAATGTTTTGGTGGCTACCCAGAGAGAGGGATTGCCAGTATATTGTACTAGAAATTAAAACGTGTTCTGATCAGGTATCACAGACGCGTGGATATGAAAAAATGTCTGCACGCCTTGAAACAGGCGGGGAGACGGTGGGAAGAGCCATTTTCCGTGCATAGTTTCCCAGTTTCCTTCTTAAGAAGGAAACCAAGCTCGGTAAGTTAAGGTAGCCCTATGGTACTCTTAAGTGCCATAAGGTACCTAAAAACGGGGGAGTGTGTGCGGGGCAAGTGAGTTAAGTACGGACAAACATACCAAAAAATAGTGCTGTGACCACTAAATACCTTTTTCATGAAATGTAATTAAAACAACTATTATATATCTTACGTGGAGATAACCAAATGGCAACTTATCAATACAAAATGTACAAAACCTTCAATCAGACCTTAAAATTCTATCTGCATAGTGTCCATAATATTTGTTTATTGAAAGTCTGCAATAAAGGGTCAACAACCGTATAATATTCAAAAGGCTTAACTGATTTGTATGGTTAATATTGCAACTTATATATTATTTCAATCATGTAGAATAAAGATGTTATGAAGTTTATAACTTCATTAGATATGTAGGATAATAGCTTATAAAACAATAGTCCACAATGCTAAAACTTAACTCAAACTGACCAATGCGGTTTAAATAGAAAATATCATACGGTACTGCGTCCACAAGTTGGTTGTGTATCAGCGACTCCACAAGTTAGGTACGGGTCTGTCCGCACCTAAATCACTTTTAAGTGTGAATACGGTCCATTAAGAGGAACTAAACTTGTAGAGCTTGCAGCAAAGAAAGGAGAGGGGAAATATTTGCAGCTTTCAAATATATCAGTGGGTTTAACCAGGATTAAGGGGTGGCATTTTTGAATGGTGGTAGGTTTTAAGGAAATGTGCAGAAACATTACTTCACTGAAAGGGTAGTTGAGAAATGGAATAACCTCCCATCTGAGTTGCTAGAGACTAAAAAAAGAATAGAACAATTTAAACATGCGGGAAGATCATAACAATTCATCCAGATCTCTGCTGTCATATCCCTGCTGCAGCCTAAGAACAGCATGGGTGAGGAGAATCCATTGTCAGAATAGTTATCAGGACGAATACGGATCCTCTTGATCCAGAATTCCATCCTGATAATGTAGCTCACACTTGTGCTGCTTACCCAAAGGGAGCATTTTCTAACCTAGTGATCGGGAAAATGCTCCTCTTGTAGTAAATCTGGATCTGGTCCAGTATCCTAAGTCTTAAATTAAGGGTGTCTAGGGTCAGTATTATTTTTTGGGGCAGATTAAATGAGCCAAGTGGCTCTGATCTGCCATCACATTTTATGTGTCCAGCTCATAGAACCTATTATGATATTATGAAGTCTTGAAAGGAGACTTGTTCTACATTGATAGTGATTTAGCAATTTTCTGTCATGACAGCTAACAAATTGCTATATATGTAGGCTGCTGGAGCGTTTCTATTTATCTAATATTCTGAGCAGGGGTAAGCTAAAAGGCACCATATCGAAAGTAAGTAAATACTCAAATGCTATGCACCCCTAAAAGTCCTTTTGTGAGTGGGAAAGATATGGTCTACTGCCTGCTATAGAGTGATTGATTCCTTAAATATAGTTTCTAGATTCCTTTAGATCTCATTTATATAATCTTATTTGCAATTCTAAATCCTCTCTCTGCATGTTGATCCGTTAATAGACACATTCTTGTGACTACCCGGCATTAGCATCCTCCTATCCAAAAAGGCTAGATTTGCAATCCTACCCAATCTTGGCGTTTGTGCAGAAATGAGCATCACACAACATTACTAAATGGCACGTTCATAAATGGCTCTTTCTGAGCACTATGCGTGCCACATGTAGTAAACAGTATATAGAAACCACACTGTAGCTGAAAATCTGTAATGTGCATCATATGCTTAGCACTTGAGAACAATTTGCACCCACAAGGTGAAAGTGACCAGACATTTTCATTGTTTGTCAGTTTCTATTGTACTAATTAGAGCAGCCGTGAAGGACTACATGTTCCTGCTCTATAGCATGAACAGTGTATGATAACAAAAGTTCAGAATGTCAAGTTGTACATTTCCAATTACAATGTTATGCAGTAAGGAAATAATTGAAGGCAAAGCTCAAATACCTGTGTCCTCAGTCTCCTGCTGTGCCACTATTGATAATTTGTGAATAATATACACTGAGGCCTGTATTCACACCTAAGAAGCTTCTGCTTCTTAGGTGCATATATTTAGTAAATGTCCTACGTATGCGTAGTAGGTCTTTCACGAAATCTATGTATCAGATACAGTAGTTTAGTGGGAGAGAGGCGGCGTAATGCTGCCTTGGGGAGCATTTAGGCATAAGTGGGAGGGATTTAGATTAGGCGGAGGGAGGAAAGGTCTGCGCATAGTTTCCTTCACAAGAAGGAAACTACGCACGGGTAGATAATGTAGCCCTAGGTGCCATAAGGTATCTAAAAACGGGGGCGGGGGAGGGGACAGGACCTACAGATCACACACGGAAGTTTGAATCCAGTCCTGAATCACATCAAGCATCATGCAAACATCTGCAAGTGTTCGATTGTAAATTCAGTTTTTCAGTGTTGACAAACAAGTAAATTGGAAGTTGTGCATCTATTGCTCAAATTTGCAAAACTCTGTATCACTTAATATGAGACTTTTTCACCTATAGTATCCCAAAAACAAATAATTACATTAAAATTTAAACAGCTTATTCTGTTGTGTCTATATAATGCCAGGCTTAACCTTCAAAATTAAGGTACTTTGAGAAATGAAACGCAATTAGAGGGTAACTGTATGACACTGATTGACGTGTGTCATACAAGAGGTTTTAGAACATTGTCTAGAAAGCACGTGTTAAAGCATTTATTTAGGTCCAGATTTACTAAGCTGCGGTTTTGGGAAAGTGGAGATTTTGCCTATAGCAACCGGTCAGATTCTAGCTCTCACTTTCTTTTTACATACTAGAGAATGTCATCTAAAATCCGATTGGTCGCTATGGGCAATTTCTTGACTTTTCTAAACATGCAGCTTAGTAAATCTGGCCCTTAAAGTCTTTCAGTTACTATACTTGAAATAACAGTCTGCTTATGTTTTTCAGTCTTTTCAATTATACAGTGTTTAGAACTAGTAGCGAGGAGATGCTTGTATCTATCCTGCACACTAACATCATTACTGCCATGGTTATGTGGAGCTAATGGATGCCTCTGGCTGTGAATCAAGTTTTGAGTTCCACTTTTTTATTCCTCCTGCAGGATGGTTTTGCGGGTTGCCGCACTAATGGCAAGCAAAAGAATCCCCCCCCCCTGTTTTTTGTCGTGATGGCAGTATTCCAAGTATTGCCTCATCATCCAGATTAGCGATTGAATAGTTACTGTGCACTGATTCACCATCTGCATATAGGAGAGCAGAAGGAGTGCACTGTTCTCCTATGTGTGTTATTTTGGATAGCTACTGTAATTTTAATATGTAAGCATGAAATAGACTATTAGACCTGGATGTGGTCCATTGGGACTATTTCAGAGGAAGGAAGAAAGCTTAAAAAAAGTGAATCTCCATATAGACAAACTGTGCAGTGTGAGTGGTGCAAATTAAAGTTGTTATATATTATAATAATTTTATTATTTTTAACCATTGTGTCCACTTTTTGTAATGTTATCCCTGCCTCTTTTGAGATCTCTATGGTTGTCACAGAGATAAGGTATATATATATCATTTACATATATACCTGCCTTGTGTTAATTTAATTATCACATAAACAATTATCATATTGAAACTTATACCGTTTCGTATGTAACACTACATGTGCTCAGTACAAAACATAATTACCGCTTCCCAGACCTGAATACAATTTTCTGTTGCAGTTGCCTGTGCTTGATGGGGTTGTTTCATGGGAGGAAAGGACTGGGTAAAAGTAGTCGGTGTGCAGTAAGTTTGTGTGCAGTAAGTTTGAGCCCAGTCCTGACCGAAATATTATTGTGAGTACGCTCTGTTTTCAACTTTTTCACCAGCCACAGGGCATATCTGAGTCCAGGAAGCTGCTGACAGCTGATGCTTCACTTAAGATATGGGAATGCTGCTTTTGAATTGTGCTGCATGTTTGTTTAAGATATTTATCATTTCATTAGATACTTATTTTAATCATAACTTACATGAAGCATAGCCACCATTTCTTTGATACATTACCGTGAATTACACTGCACTTACGTTTGGAATTGCTAAGGAAGGAACTGTGTCTGGGAACATACCTGCAGTGTGCAGGATAATATGTGTCCATAGGCGGTTACACTCTCCGGAACGAAGCTCTGATTGCTGAAAATGGGACATCCGAAAGTTACTTTTCGGATGTCTCGTTTTGAAATACTTACCGCTTTCAACTTTTTTTTAACTGAATAGGTGAGTATGCCGTTCGGCATACTTTACCCATTCACTTTCGCAATTACCGTTGTCCTTCCGCCATCTGCGATATCCCTCCGTCGCTGCTCACCGGACCAGGAACAGGTGAGTAAACTATCTGCAGGTTAGGGTCAGGCTGCAGGGGAGGGAAGGTTAGGGTCAGGCTGCAAGGGAGGGAGGGTTAGGGTCAGACTGCCAGGAAAGGAGGGTCAGGGTAGTGACAGGGGAGGGTTAGGGTTAGAATTAGGGAAGGGACTATTTTTTCTTACCATTTAGTAGAACGAGCTTTCGGTGCTCCGTGCATTGATTGCTGTGCCTCATCGAGACATAGCAATCGAAATTTTCACAAATCAGATTTTCATTGCAGGGACCCACACCCCTCCATAGGCAACATGAAGCACTTGCGTATCAATCCAGAGTTGAATTTGCGTTTTTGTCTGTGAGGCAGAGCTTTCGTTATTTGCACGGTTTGTGTTCCAGTCTTGTATACTATGTTATAAGAGATGAACTGGCATAAGTGTTAGCTTTTTTTTTAATACGGGCACTGTTTTTGTAGGTTTTGTGCAGGATTACTTTGCTTCGGTTGGTGGGCTTGATATATTGGCTAAGGTTCTTCTCCAGCTGGTGAAGGCTTTCCAGACAAAACCTTCCAGTTTCAGACTTGCTGTGATAGTAACTAAGACTTTGGATGCTTGTATCTCCGAGAACCGTAAGTGATCAGTAGATGCATACACGTGAGTAGCGCATTTTCTTGATTTCTGTCGAGAAGATGGGACTGTTTTATGTTAGTGAAATAATAATAATAAAATATAATTTATCAGATCTTTTCTGCAAAATGTAAGTAAATCTATTCTTTGCATTTTAAGTCAAATAATTTTAGTCATTTTATTTATTTATCTTTATTTTGTCTTATCCAAAAATGGGCTCCTGCTTTCACTTGTTGATCAGTTTGGTTTTACCAGTGAAATGATATTGTTCACTATTTAATAATATATGTATCATGAAATTCCAGTAGTAACAAAGGGCACTTCAGAGGGTCAGGCCCAATAGAGATGCCCCCCATCCCCTTCCCAGTTTACTGGATATGCCCCCTATTACCCAGCAAGTGGACAGAATTGCAGGCCCAGTGCCTGCTGGGAGATGAAGCTCTGTGTGGCAGAATTAGTTGTGCTAATTTGTTCTGCGTGAATTATACCTGAAAAGGTTTATTATTCCACACTTGTTTTTAGTGAAAGCTGTTGATCGCTTGTCAAAGCACTGCATTATATCAAGCTTAATAACCCTGTTGTCCTGTGAAGGATTGGAAACAGAGGACATGTTCAGCATTGTGCTTACTATAGGCCACTGTACAGAGGACTGTGGTAGGTATTACTGTAGTTACATTGCTATACATTTAATGGTTAATAGATGCACAGTTTAACAGCAGAAGAGTAATTATGCGTATTAATCATTTACTTAAACGTGACAAATAAAATGCACATGTAGTATACACATTTACCAGTTATCACAGACCTCACATTATACCAGGACATATTTTTGGTCAACACAGTGTAAAATATATATATATTTTTTTTCACAGTCATCATACTTGTCAGTTAGCAGTGTGCTAGAGTGTTTACTGAAAACAATCATTACACAGTACGGAGACAATGATACATACACGGCAGTGGAGCAATGATCAAATACAGACTCTAAACGTTTATGTGATTTATTTTTATTGATTGTCTCATTCAATAGAGCCCAATCAATATGAGCTGCTGAAATGCAACGGACTCCCTCTCATGATTCAGGTGCTGGCTGAGTCCAAGGATGATGAGTTACACAAAGCAGCTACATTCGTCCTTCAGAACTGCAGACACATCAGTAAGAATCCACAACTAGCTGAGCTCTTGTGAAGTTTTCACAACCTGCACATTCAATTTTGTGATTTTAGGAGCAGTTACTGCTAAAGATCAATAAATTGAAAATAAATCCTATTTAATTTATACAGCATATTTTATACACAGATGCATATTATACTATTTGCTTTGAGAATATTTTTATTATATCTTAAGTCTAGGACCATATGAGCTGAGCAAGTTGTCAATGAAACTGCCTACACACTGCCTACACAATCATAGCCCTATCAGCCAATTATAATTTAGTGTATGGCAAGTGCGGATTTGGCCTGATAATGAGAATTCCTGATTGATCTGACCTGTGCTGGGCCCATCCTATTAGAATGAACACAGAAGAATACAGAGATAGATCAGGTTATCTGGCAGTGTGTCCATCATGGGTGTGGTGCGCCACTTCAAGTGATTTGTCTTCCAATATCACTTTGTGGCAATGAAAGGCCAACTGCTATTTGTTTTTGTCAGTTTGCCCTTAGCAGACATATCTCCCACCATGGCACGAAGATTGCAATGGTGACTGGTACATTTTCTTTTCCCTAACCATCCCCTTCCTGCAACCTAACCCTCCTCTCTGCAGCCTAAGCCTAACTCTAATCATCGTTGTCCTGGAGCTTAACCCCCCACCTCTCTAGAGCCTGACCCTAATTCTTCCTGTTCCAAAGCGTAACCCTAACCAGAAAGGGTACCTTGTCCAAATAAGACCATTCAACATGGTACCTGCTCTGGAATGGTACAGCCAAAATGTTGATTGTCAGTGCATGGGTGTTGCAGGGAGAGAGGCTGTGCTATTCTGACAGTGTAGCACACATTCTCTATCTGCAACTACTGTGTGCTGGCCAGACTTAGACTCACAGATGAGTTGCAGAGAGCAGCTGTACCTAATTTCTACTCTCTCATGCACTTCTTCAACCTCATACTTTCTCCCCCTATGACTACATCTCTAAATCTATACCTGTGTCTCCCACTCTCTATCACAATGGCTCTGTTTCTCCTTGTGTCTTTCAAACCACCACTCTTTCTTCCTGTGTCTCTATAGCCTCCCCTACTTATTTTCTCTCCAACCTCTACTCCCCCCTCCACCGCATCTTCTTTACTTACCTTTTTATCTTGTGTCTTTTCTCTCTCTGTGCTTTAAGGGAGATGGAGGGACAGAGCCTGTGCTAGTGTAACCCAGCGTCTCTCTCTGCATCTCCGGTGTAGTGACCAGTAATAGACTCATAGAGGAGCTTCAAGGAGAGATCTCCCTGC
>WWET01001835.1:281640-293626 GCA_011038615.1 Limnodynastes dumerilii | reverse complement strand
TCTTGGTTTGGGTCCCTTTTGCACAAATTACTGCCGCAATGCGGCTTCGCATGGATGCTATCAATCTGTGACACTGCTGAGGTGGTATGGAAACTTCACACTGGACTTCAAGCATCTTGGATTGTGTGCCTCTCCATTCTTCCACCAGACTCTGGGACCTTGGTTTCCTTTCTTTAGCCCAGGTATTTGTTTTGTTGTTCAGGAGCGGATTGACAAGAGGAATACGACATTTGAAGCCCATGTCCAGGATCCGTCTGGGCGTGGTGGCTCTTGATGCACTAACTCCAGCTTCAGTCCACTCGTAGCTCCCATGTGGTGGCTCTTGATGCACTAACTCCAGCTTCAGTCCTCTCCTTGTGCAGCTCCTCCACACTTTTGAAAGGCCTTTTCCTGACAATCCCCTCCAGGCTGCGGTCATCCCTGCTGCTTTGGCACCTTTTTCTTCCACACTTTGCCCTTCCACTTAACTTTCTATTAATGTGCTTTGATACAGCACTTTGAGAACATCCAGCTTCTTTTGCAATTTCCTTTTGAGGCTTTCCCTCCTTGTGGAGAGTGTCAATGATGGTTTTCTGTCAGGTCAGCAGTCTTCCTCATGATTGTGAATTCTACTGATCCAGACAGAGAGACCATTTAAAGGCTCAGGAACCCTTTGCAGATGTGCTGGAATAATTTGCTGATTAGAGTGTAACACTTTGAGCCTACAATATTAAACCTTGTCACATTATTCTAATTTTGTGAGATTTTGATTTTGGGGTTTTCATAAACTGCAAGCCATAATCATCAAAAATAATACAAATAAAGGCTTGAAATATCTCACTTTGCATGTAATGAGACTATATAATATATTAGTGTCACCTTTTAAGTTGAATTACTGAAATAAATAAACTTTTGAACGATATTCAAATTTTTCGAGTTTCACCTATATACACCCACCCAGTGAAACAAACTACTTGGGTATGACCCATTCCACATGCTGTGGAACATGAGGAAACAACATATTAATGTTAATATGGTTTCCTTGACTCCTTCATGGAAGCATATACATATCTCAGCTCTATTTGGAAAATTATCTACTACTAACCATGTGATTGCATCCTACAGCTAGATAAATTGAAAGGTACAGGAAGTTAGGTTGGGGAAGCTTATGTACCTTCAGAGTTGTCTTTATTTCCTGCTGGAGTTCAATACAGAAGAGAAGGAATGGTCCATTACTTAAACGCTTAATTGCTACCTTAGGTGGTTAAAGAACAGTGTATGTGTAGGGATCCGCAATTGCAAGGGCCCGATGTTGTGCTAATATTAATACTGTTCATAGTAATACCAAAGCATGCACATTTGTGATCACAACCCAGCCCCGGTCTTGGAAGCTGTCAGAAATGTCATTGCTTTTAATTCTGTATATCCAGAATTCTGTCCATGCTACTACTCAGATGACACAGATGGGAGCTCATGCGCAAAATGCAAAAAAGGCTGTAATCCAATCCGAACACTTGGAAAATAAGGGATAGCTGTTAATTATGACCTGGCCAATGGCACTGCATGGTGTCATGCTGTAATATAACTGTGGGCAGGTACACGTGGAGCACCATGGAGAGAGGACTGCACTTAATGTGAAGGGGGAAGGCACATCCATATTAAATGTTTAAAATTAGTGTTCCCAACTTCGGAATCCTTTGCTCAACCCCACAGTAGCAGTGTCCACCGGATAGGAAGTGTGAGAAATCATCTGTCCACCCCGCTTTACAAACTGTTTCACAATAATATTTACCTAATGGATTTATGTAACTTGTAGTTCTATGATTTTACATGATTAGTGTTTGACTTGCATTAACAGCAGAATCGCTCTACAGGAGCTGAGTACAGATTTACCCTGCGGAAATCAGAACTTCATGTCAGACTCTACCAGGAATCGTATGTCTTCAAGGGATGCAGTCACCCAAACCCAAGCCCCAGATCATGTCACAGAAAGCTTACATGATGGTTTCCTCCAGTCAGAGAAGCCGTCCTCTCGGGAGTCTTCTGTCAGACAGTTAAGGTACAGTTTGTTGCATATTTGACACTGATTTAAATTATCTGCTAAAGGACTGTCTTGTTTTCTTAATTGTGCCTAACAGAAGCATGTACTATATACGCAGGACAAAATTCTCTTTAACCCCTGTGTACACTCTAACACAAATGATGGAGAAAATAGTGATCAAAAATTAATTATAATTAGATCATTTGGGTGAAATATTAATAGAGATAGTTTTACCATAACGGATCTCGGACCAGAAACAGAGTTTAAAAATAAGGGGGAATTTATACCTGGGTAAAACTGTGAATTGCAGAGGAGGCAAATTTAATCTGTTGCAAATAGAATTAGCATTGAAAGGTTATTTTTCCTAACCCAAGTCTAAATAACAGTGTAAATAGTAAACCTTTTTTTTACAGTTTCTCTGTACAATTAGCAAAAGCAAAGTATTATCCCTGTGTGAAAGACTATCCTTCACGTGGTTTTGCCAAGGTGTAAATATCCACAGGTTTTTTCTATTTTCAAACTGGATCCGGTCTAACTTTATTAACACAAGTTCTTTGTAAAACACTTACCCTCTTCCACCCTCACAAGAAATTATTACAATCTTGGTATTTTTTTACCATGTTAGAAAAGTTTATATATTCAGAATATAAAGAGCACTTTATCATAGTTCAAATTCCGGAGTATGTATAAGTAGATATATTAATCTGATGGAGAATTTGTATCTCTTTTTGGCCTATGTGAGTGATGAGGCTGTACACCACTTATACCCTCTTAACATTACAAGAAGCTGGAAAATACCTGGTTTGTATACTGGGTCAACACTGATAATTCAATTCAGACCTGTGCCACTGGTTAGGACTTGAGTTTTTCTTGGGTCTTAGCAAAGTTGTAGTCAAGTAACTTTATTGGTAAATCTGAAACAAGATTAGGCCCAATTTGGACCAAAGTGTGGTATGAAAAGGGCTGAAACACCTTTACAGTAAATAAGCTGTCCCTGATCATCAATAAACTGGAATTTTTATGCGACTGGGGTATGGCGCTCTACACATCGAAAAAAATAGGATGAAATGCAATTTTTTTTTGGCTTACTAAATAGTTGACTAATCTTCACTTCACAAACATAGAAGTGTTCTAGAGAGCAGATGCTCAAAACATCTGTGCATTGTTATTTTAAAAGGGCAGAAGTAGAAAAAAAAACTTTAGCAACATATATAAATTATGTCAAGTAAACGATATTCAAGAAAAATAATCTGACATCCTTGTCTTTGGGTTGTTATGTTTGTTATAGTAAAATTCTATTTCATTTTCTTTACAGGATAAACAATGCTAACTGTTCAACTTCATACAGTGAAAAAAACAGTACAGGTAAAGTTGACTAAATATTATTCATATACCTTTTGCTGCAATAAAGATAAACTCTGAGTAATTTTTGAAAATTACGGCTCTTGTGCTATAAACAATATGAACCACTATCAGTATAATCAGTACTATCAATATAATATTTGTTTAATGTCACTGGGATTTAACCCACAAGACATAATTCACAAATGTGGATTTAAATCGCAGCAATATTAAGCAATGGAGCGGTGGTCCATATGCATTCACTATAAAGTCCTCCATGATTAGTAGCAACCCTGTGTAACGCCACTTGTTACTTCTGTGTCATTTAGATCTGGACTAAAGGACATGGAGCCACTATTGTAGCAGTGTGAACGGCTAATTCCCTTGTTATGGCAGTAGTGTCGTTAACTTGAGGGAGGGGGGTGGCTGTTCTATAAATGTCACACTATGAGCTCCAGTAGAAAAATAATTTCTTTAACCATATACACTCTGTACTGCATCTACAAATTATAAAATTCCTAATGAAATAGAAGTATAAAGGAACTGATAACATCATGAAAATGAAACTTTTTGTATATATTTTGTTTATTTGTAATTAGACCACCTGTCATTATGTGCTGAAATAATCAACAAGGAGATAAGTAACACTCTCTGCACTCAAATCCAATTGGCTAAATGGCGATGTTCAGGTAACGTTTGAGTCTTCAAAAACCGCAGAAGAAATTAGATTATGGCAAAAATAAATCAGCTTTTTTTTTATAAACATTGATTTAAATAAGGTATTTGAATTTTGTATTTAGTGTACCACTTATGCATTAATGTTGGTCTTTGTATTGAAATTTGTGGAAGTCCCCTTCAGTTATCATCTGTCTGAAGGTGCTTGTGATTGTGAGCCAGTCTTGGTTTTCCATTGGATTATCCAGGCACGCTTTTGAGTTTATTTAAGACAATTTATGTAATTGAGGTCAGTAGGCTGTGCTCTGATGTCTCTTTAAAATATCCAGATCAGTTCCAAAAATATGGGCCTATAACAAAATCTGCACGTAGACAAACAGGCCCATAAGAACCTATATCATATTCTTGTCTGCACCTATGCGCTTGTAAAGAAGACTCCCATTACTGGTTATGTTGTGATAGATTTCAGATCATGTAGGGTTCACATTATTCCTCTAACAGCATGTAATGCAGTAAAATAAAAAATAAAGCGGACTTTAACATGTAATGGAAATGAAGCTATTGTAGTCAATAGCGCACAACTAGGCCAGCCATTTCGGTGAATGCATAAAGAAAACCCCAACAATGCTCCTATCTATTGTTTAGGCTGTATTTCATCAGGATTTTCAATCAATAGCCGAAACTGCAGCAAGATCTTACGGGAATGCTCACATTTGTGTGATCATCATAGAATTATACTGCAGGCAGAAGAAAAGTATAGAAAGGAAACTAAGAAATCAGTGCATGTCACAGATCGCACCACAGCATGTAACCGTAATGTAACATTTTTTTTCATTTAAAGTAATTTAAATATGATTTTAAAAGTAACTTTAATACCATAAGTGGAGCCAGAATTAAAGCTACAAAAATTACTTTAGAATTAAATTTAGAAAAGATTGCATTTTCCACTATCTGAAAACACTACAACTACAAACCTTGGTTGTTGCTTTTTTTTTTTTGAACCACTGTTATCTGAATAGCTGAAAACTCTGCCATGTCATTCGCTATCTGATGTTTGATCAGATAAAAGTTTTGAGGTGAATAAGTGGCAATTGCATGTCCTTTATTTCATTTGTAAGTAGAAAACAATTATTATTATTTCATATATTAACTTCTAAGCATAAACCAAATACATTTACATTTCTGAAACAAAGGAAAGTGCCATTAACTTAGTAACTGTGCCATTCTATCTGTAAAATAAAATGCAGAAAAAGTTGCTCTAGTGACCCAATATAGGTACTCCCACTGTATAGATTCAGGACCATCTATAGCAGAAAAGCCTTGAAAGAGGCTGGAGGCTTATCATATATTTTCAGTTGTGTGGAACTAATGCTTCTGCATTTTATTTTCTGTATAGGATGGTTTAGTTACTAGATAAGAGCATGCTGCTGCTTCATTTTCTTTCCTTTGTTTCTGTACAGATTACCCCTGCCTTTCATGCATCTGTCTATATTGACCTTTAAATTGGTTTGAGCAGCAACCATTTTGTGTAACATTTTAAATTCTTCCAGTAAGCATGTGCACAACTGAATCATGTTACACCTTTTTTAACACACGCACATTACTAATATAGAGAGCGCATCATATGATGATAGTTTCTTAAATGTGTTTTTTGGAAACCTAGTTTAATTTATTCTATTGACATCCACATATGTTCTCATTTTCTTTTAATACATTAAGAAAAATATCAGCTTATGTATAGTCAACTGAAGTGTCTTTCATTTGCCATAAATTTATGGCTTATTCCAGCATAATAAATAGAGCATAATAAAGATTATTAGTACACGCTTGCAATATACCAGTGGTTACTTATATTACCTTCACTATTAAGCTGTATACACACTGAGAAGTAACAGTAACGCTTGAATGCTGGGAGAATGGGCACCCCACATATTTTGGTCCATAGTAGGGCTTGATGACACAAACTGTTATCAAGCCCTATCTCTACTGTAATTCTCAGCATTGGGCTGGATCCAGAACGAAGAATTTCCGCTGATTTCCATACATTACTTATGTAAGTCATCTGGGAATTGGTACTCCAATTGGGCAGTACCAATATTTCCGCAGCTGAATGCGTACTAGATATGCATGGTGGGTGGGCATAGGCATTTAAATTACTACGATAAAGGCTTAGCTAAGCCTGTGGGTAAAATTTAGTATTCTTACTTTAGTAGTCTAACTACTTAAGGTAGAATCTTGGCCACAGAAATGCAGTAAACTTGCAAGGGTGCAGGGGGAGTGCCCAGCACTCTTTCGTGCAGGAATTTGGATGCCAAAGTCCATACGTTGGCCTCTGCAACAGAGACTAGCGCACAAATTTAGCTCTTAATTCTGGATCAGGTTCATTGTAATGCAGGAGGCCTGATTATGTAGTTTCATGCAAATTGTGGCTCTACTCCCTTCTTAACTTTACTCCAGCAAGAAGACCTGGAAATCATGCACTGTTAGTGGTACCTGAGGACCAGGGTTGGGAAACACTGGTGTAACATCTGACATTTGCCTGTCAATTTATTTTGGGCTTTCATATCATATTTTAACAGTTACTAAAAACTTGTATAATGACAATATACATTGTTTAGAAATCAGACCATAATTTGGAAAGTCAAAAACGTATAATATTAATGTTAAAAAGAACCCTGACAAAACACCAGAATTTACATATATAGATATAGAACACAGGAGCAAAGAGCTGGTAAGACCTCAATCTAACATGCAAAGTACGATCAGACTTCTGTCAATAGCTACAGAATAGTCCAAAAATGAAAGTTCATAGTAACACAAACTATTTACTTAATGAAAGAATGAATGAAAGTAAATCTCTTGAGAGAATATATTTGTGATTTAATATTTTACAGATAAGCAGCTGACACCTATTAGAAGAACAGGGAAGACCAATTCCAAATGTGAGTATATTGGGCCGTATGCAGAGCTCTTGCATATGCGGCCAGAGTTTTCCGATATGAGCTACTGCACATGCGCAGGAATTTTGTTACGACATCTACGTTACTTGTTGCAATGTAGATTAAAGACCGCGTCTATGCAATCTACGTTAAAGCTTAGGGTACAACACGACATTCTTCCGCTGGCCTAAGCACAACCTTCTCTTTGTATGTTACAGGTACCCTGTTGACTCCTATAAGGAAGGTAATTAAGGGTAAGGATCATAAGAAATGTTTCTCGCATTGTAAATACTATAAAAAATATTACCAGACAATGCCCAGCTATAAGCTATTGTAGTGACTCGCCACCATGGTGCACTGTATACAGCACTCAACTTGTCGTTTATTACAGTCAATGTTAATTTAAAAATTATTAATTCTACTGAACCCTTGTTGATATTTTCCTCCTGATAGAGGAGCTGGGTTGTGATCAAAATGAAGCCTTCTTTCTTCTTACGGTATACAGCTTAGAAGATCCCTTTTACCCATTAAGACTTTTGTACTTCTGGAATTTTTCCACACTTCAGTTAGAAAAATGTAAACTCTGACTTTCAAAAATTCATCTGTGCCAGGGGGAGTGGTTACAATGCTAATCCACAGATGTCTGGCATTTGCAGATCCCTCTGAGTTCTTTGCTCTGGAATCTGATTACATCCAACACGAAAGTCTTCCGTAAAAAAAAGTAACCTTGCGGTTTAACGTGTGATTAAGGATTCTTAAGTGGACACAAAATCAGAGACCTTTGAAACTTTACAACTCAGACTCCAAAAGCAATGAAATTATGACATCAAGGCTGGAACGTATTTCTTAAGCAATACAGACAATAAATGCAAAACTCTGTACAGAGCGAGGCATCTTTTTTGCATGGGACTTGAACACACAAACCTGTGAATTATCAGCTCCACCATTTTGTAAATGACTAAAACCTCACTCTATGATGGTGCTGATTCTGCAGCTAACCACAATATGTGATGCTATACCATGTCTGTATTGATTAAGGAACACACCTGTTAAGGCTCCAGCCTCAATGCCATAATTTCATTGCTTTTTGGAGTTTGAAAGGAATTAAAAAATTTGGGTATTCTATGGAATTTCATACCTATTTAGATACTAAAATATATACAGACTAAATGGACAAAGATATTTGGCCACACCTGCTAAGAATTCTGGTGTTTCAAACAGACTCGTGGCTACAGGTGTATAAAATCAAGCACCTAGCCATGCAGTCTCCATTTGCAAACCTTTATTATACAAAATGGAGACTTTTGAATAACTCAGTGATTTTAAGCGTGGTACTGTGATAGGATGCCACATTTCCAATAAGACTGTTCATGACATTTCATCCATGTTTGATGTTCCATGGTCAACTGTAAGTGATATAATTAGAAAGTGGAAGCATTTAGGAAGGTGCGTAAAAGTCGCCAACACTCTGCTGATTCCATATCTGAAGGTTTAATGGAAGCACAAAAACTGTGCGGCGGGAACTTAATGGAATGGGTTTCCATGGATAAGCAGTTGCATGCAGGCCTCACATCACCAAGTCCGATGCCAAACATCAGGGTGGTGTAAAGAATATTGACACTGGACTGTGGCACACTGGAAATGTGTTCTGTGGATTGATGAATCCAGCTGCTCTATATGTCAGTCAGATGGGTGAGTCTGGGTTTGGTGGATGGCAGGAAAATGTTACCTGTCTGACTGCATTATGCGAACTGTGAAGATTGGTGGAGGAGGGATGGGGCTTGGGGCTGTTTTTAGGGTTTGGGCTAGGCCCCATATCTTCAGTCAAGGGCCATTTTAATGCTTCACTATATCAAGTTGTTTTCGACAATGCTGTGCTTCCAACTTTGTGGCAACTTTACATAAATCTAATCATTAAGCCCTACCCCCATACTGGAGGGAGTAAACAAAAAAGTAGGCAAACCTGGTAATAACAAACCTAATAATTACCCTGTGTGTCCCCCTCTACTCCAAAATAGCCCCCAGCCCATTAAAAGGAAGTAACATGGCTGTTAGTCAGCTATCTTGCACCTCTTATGTAAAGCCTAAGTACACCTAGGACTATCAGTTGACACATGCAATACTAATACATTTCTTATCTTTATAATGGGGCATATTTTCCCAAATTGTAAAAAAAAAAACAAAAAAAAAAAAACTGTCAACTCAAATGTAAAATTGGATTCCTAACAAAAAAAACAGCCTTAGTTCTACTTTCCCAAAAATCTAACATGTCGTAGTAAATTTAAACACTGTTTTAAAGGTACATTTCCTTATTTGTGAACTGCCTTTCATGTGAACATTTAAAAATTCCACTTTGTTTCTGTCATTATACTGGAAATAAGTTAATCTTTTATTGCAAAACTTGTCATACCAGCCTTCTGATTGTAATGAAAAAGATGTTTTAGTTTTGCTTTGTTTTGGTTAAAGGATCACCACGAAAAAGACGAGAAATCTTTAGCAATGAGCAGCATTCTTTAGCTTATCAGGTATAGTAAGTCTTCTGTACTCTGTACATAGATTTTTGTAAATTGCACAAATGAACTCAGCTATCACAGACAGAAAGAAAAACTTCTAGATCATTTTTTATTTATTTAAACAATTTACCCTAATTCAGGTTTGGCCAACCAGTCTGGACCGATATCCAATAAATAGCTAACCCTTAAGGATCCACATGCTTATGTGTGGACATGTATGTATAAATACATTTTCCCCTTCACTTGTTGGCAGCATAGCACGTAGGGTAATTCCAATGGGGCGGGAGCCAATACAGGAAAAGAAAAAGACACACCGGATCCATATAAATATGCCCCTCCTCCGGTGCTCCTTGTCTTTTTCTTTTCCTGTGAGGTGTAGGAGCCAGCAGTAGTTTTTTATTTTCTGTAGTTTGGGACTTACCTGCGGCCAATGCGCGATGCTCTCCAGCATATGCCTTCCCCGTCCGCATGGTCTGTGGCGGGGAGGAGGGGGTGGAACGACCGGCCCGTCCTATTCGGCTCCGCTATTACAGAAGCCTCAGAAGGACTTCCCTTTCCCTAGGAAACCGCGGAAGTGACGTCGCATTTCCGGCCGCTAGGACAGCAGACGCATGGAGGCGGCCATGTTTGCGTGGCCTATGGTCTCCTATGGGACGTCCGGAGACCAAAATTTCAAACAGGTTTTTTGGCGCCAGATTTGATTTATAAGGCCTGCGGAAGCTACCTACACCATGTCTGCATCTACTTTCCTGCTGTAGCATGGAAGAGAAACGGTCGCAGACCAGGAGGTCTGGGTAAGTCAGGGAAGATGTCAGTCAGAAGGTAGGTGTCTTTTTCTTACTGAAGTTATTTACATATACCTATGTAATTATTAGATCTGAAGCAAGTAAAGCATCAGCCTCCTCCAAGGGAAAGCATAAGAAGAGCAAAATTTCTAAATGTGTTAATTGTGACAATGATTTGCCCGACAACTATACAGCAACCACATGTATTAATTGCCTGCAAACTCATCAGCAACAGATCTCTCCTCAGATGTCAGATTTTATTAATCTGTTAAAGGGTGTTTTTACGGAAACATTTGTTACCAAGGAGGTACTAGAAACGTCCCTGCAAAGATTGACCCTTAAAAGGCCCAGAGCTGCTACACCTGACATATCGGATCAATCCGAACCGGAAGAGGGTGCATACGTATCAGATGAACAGACCTTTTCGGATGCTGAGTCAGTAGTATCTAAGGAGGAAGACAATTTAAATCCCCAGTTGGTGGAATCCTTATTAAAATTAATTGACAAGACTTTAAACATACAGGAAACTAAGCAGGATGTCTTATTACAGGACCTTATATTTAAGGAATATAAGAAAAAAATCAAGGGTTTTTCCTATCTCACATGTCATTAAGGAAGTTGTTTCTGAAGAATGGAAGTATCCGGACAGAAAGCTATTTTCCATGTCTAGAATTAATAAAATTTATCCCTTTAATACAGAGGAATCCAGAAAGTGGGAAGAACCGCCCAGAGTGGACGCAGCTGTTTCACGTATTTCTAGGCGCACGACGCTTCCAATGGAGGATGCTAACACATTCAAAGACCCTATGGAACGTAAGATGGAGGTAACATTAAAGAAGCATCATTTAATTTCAGGTGCAGCTCTAAGTTTCTACGGCAGTGACATCTCGTGTGCTGAGAGTGTGGGCAGGAGAATTAGAGAAAAATATTGCGGACGGAGTCAAACGCAGTGAATTAGCTAAGACAGTCCAAGATATCCAACTGGCTATCGAATTTCTTTGTGAAGCCTCTATGGACTCTATTAAACTGGCAGCGAGGTCTATTTCCACGGCTGCTACAACAAGAAGAGCTTTGTGGTTAAGACCGTGGGCGGCCGACGCTCAATCTAAAGCCCGATTATTATCCATACCATTTACAGGAGACTATCTGTTCGGCCCAAAATTGGACGAGATTATTACTAAAGTTTCCGGTGGAAAATCCTCTTGGCTACCTCAGGAGAAACAGACTAAGAAGCTTTATAGGAAGAGAAACTTCAGACCTACGCAGTCAGAATCAAAAGAAGCAAGATCTTATAGACCTGGCAGATCTTATCTGCGAAAATTTCAACAAGGACCATCTAGGCAAAGCTCCAGTTTTAATAGAGGGAGAGATACAAAATTTTTTCGTCCCCCAACTATGTGACGCCAGGACAGTGAGTACTCCTACCAACCTGGCAGTAGGAGGAAGACTCACACAATTTGCCAGTGTATGGACGATAACGACATCAGACCTGTGGGTAAGGAAGATTGTGTCCGAAGGTTATTCTCTGGAGTTCAAGAGATATCCGAAGGATTTTTTTATGAGGTCAAGGACACCATGCTGTCAGGAGGAGATCGACGCAGTCAAGGACAGCCTCGACAAATTCATCAGACAGAAGGTAATCATGTAAGTTCCTCTTTTACAGCAAGGGAGGGGTTGTTGTGCCAAGATTTTTATGATAAAAAAGCAGCCAGG
>WWET01001835.1:269505-279986 GCA_011038615.1 Limnodynastes dumerilii | reverse complement strand
CTTAAAATTCTTAACTTGGAAAACAGTATTTTTGGCGGCCATCTCCTCAGCAAGAGTCTCGGAAATACAAGCCTTCTGGGCAGGAGAGCCTTATATATGTTTTCATGAACAGAAGGTAGTACTGAGAACGAACCCTTCTTTCTTACCAAAAGTGGTATCTAAGTTTCACCTCAATCAAGAGGTAGTCCTACCAGCGTTTTTTCCCAACCCTACCACAGCGTTGGAGAATAAATATCACACACTGGATTTGGTAAGAACCTTAAAAATTTATTTGGAAAGAACATCAAGAGTTAGAAGATCCAAACAGTTATTTATCATACCGGAAGGTAAAAACAAAGGAGGACCAGCAACAAAATCCACATTAGCCAGATGGATTAAGAACTGCATTCATCAAGCATATATATCTAATGATTTGCCTATGCCTGAAAAAGTTACAGCGCATTCAACTAGAGCTATATCCACTTCATGGGCAAGTAAAAGATTTGCTTCTATTCAAGATTTGTGTAAGGCAGCGGTCGTGTCGTCAGTCCACACCTTTACCAAGCATTATAAAGTGGATATTATAGCAGCCCAAGATGCCGAATTTGGCAAAAGGGTGCTATCTGCAGTTCTATGATTATTACACTAGGAGGTAAGGAAGCAGCTTATCTTAACTTTACACACTTCATGGGCAAGTAAAAGATTTGCTTCTATTCAAGATTTGTGTAAGGCAGCCACATGGTCGTCAGTCCACACCTTTACCAAGCATTATAAAGTGGATATTATAGCAGCCCAAGATGCCGAATTTGGCAAAAGGGTGCTATCTGCAGTTCTATGATTATTACACTAGGAGGTAAGGAAGCAGCTTATCACTCTTTAACTTTACACTAGGTGTTGTGTGATATCCCCACCCTTTCTTTTGCACTAGCTTTGGCATAACCCTACGTGCTATGCTGCCAACAAGTGAAGGGGGAAAGGTAGAATTATACCTGATAATTGTTTTTTCCTGAATCTTGTTGGCAGCATAGCATTTTTCCCACCCTATATATGGTGATGGTGTTTTTTTTATTTTCTGTGTTTTTTCATAGCTAGAGGAAATGAAGACAAGGAGCACCGGAGGAGGGGCATATTTATACGGATCCGGTGTGTCTTTTTCTTGTATTGGATTGGCTCCCGCCCCATTTGAATTACCCTACGTGCTATGCTGCCAACAAGATTCAGGAAAAAACTATTATCAGGTATAATTTTACCTTTTAAAATTATCATAGAATAAAAGCATTTACCTTTTTCATAGCTAGAGGAAATGAAGACAAGGAGCACCGGAGGAGGGGCATATTTATACGGATCCGGTGTGTCTTTTTCTTTTCCTGTATTGGCTCCCGCCCCATTTGAATTACCCTACGTGCTATGCTGCCAACAAGATTCAGGAAAAAACAATTATCAGGTATAATTTTACCTTTTAAAATTATCATAGAATAAAAAAACAGCATTTACCTAATGTGACCTATGTTGACCTAATTAGTAGCATCTTATTGGCAGAAGTTGCAAATCAGAGATCTTTCAGCAGAAAGCTAATGCATACAGCTAGCCATTAACACATTATCAAAGTCCTTTGGCAAATTTACCTATTGCAAACATGACTCAAAGCCACCTGACAGACGACACTAATAGAACCATTTTTTTTATATTTTTGTCCCACGATTTGTTTTGCATGTTTTATGCAGGTTATTCACAGGAGCAATTCGATGAACTGCTGAAAACAGCCTGATTGCATAGTCCAGTTAGCCACATTTTAGGCCATAGCTGGTAGTTGTTCAGGTGCCATACACTGTAAATTACGCAGGACTGTACAGATTAACATTCTCTGTATGTTCGGCATAATTCAGGACCAGAGGGGGGAAATATTCTAAACAGCTACAGGAAGATACACACTAAAGTCTTTAATAAATCAAATAAATATAAAGACATAATATGAACATAGTTTGCAGGTATGTCAATATCTTTGAATCTATAGGTGCATTTGACAATTATACTTGCCACCATTTCAGTTTATTAAAAAATATTTTATACAAAAAGGCTCTCAAGTCATGATACTCCATTATTACTTATATTATTGGATAACGTTAAAAAGCAATTTCCTTGGACATTTTTGCCAGACAGTTGCAAATATGTGGTAAGTTATGCACAATGTATACCACAGCCCAGCATAACCTAACAAAAAGAGACATCTAGGGCCTGATTCAGATTTAAGAAGGAGCATGAAATTAAGATAGGAAAGTTACTCCTGGGCTAAGCGAAGTTGATTGCAGGGGAGTCATATTTCATCTGTTGCAAACAGTATTAGAGTTGAGAGGTGATGTTTCCTATTCCAAGTCTAAATAACAGTGTAATAGTAAAACTGGTCACCATCTGTGTGCAGTAAGCAATTCAAAGATATATCCCTGAATGCAAAGATTACAATTAACTTGACCCCCTTGCAATCAACATGGTTTAGCCCAGGAGTAACGTTTGTCTCTTATTTTCAAGCTCCTTCTTAAGTCTGCATCAGGCCCATAGTTACCAATTCCCAAAAAATATGCTTTAAAATAAATAAAATGACAAAATACATCTCCTATTTCTTAAATGTTTGTTGACAATACTAAACGGCATAAGATGAGGATCTAAGAACATATTGTAGCAATGAACATAAATGTTTTTTGGGGGGGATGATGGTCAGTGTCACTGACACGCATTGGCCTAGTTGTTAAGCAGATTTTACAAATTCTAACAATATGATGTAAAATAATGATAAACTCAAATTGCTTACACTTATCAACAAAATACTAACAAAACTGCTTATGACATATACCATAAAAGATATATATAGTAGGTATTCTTACCTGTACTGAACTAAAGAAGTAATCACCCATGTTTACTAAGCACTATTTTTCTTAACTCATTAACACATCTCTGACATGGGTAAAATATATAAGTGCTCTGTAGTTTTTGGCTTTATTTACTGCCTTATACACAGCATGCTGGACATAAGCACCCAGCACAATATATTTAACAATTTCTAATGCTCCTTCAGATTGTTAAATCCAGTATTTCTAGAACCCCATTATACAAGAGCTTTGTTTAAAAAAAAAAAATGATTTAAAACATAGTAAATGAGAACGGCAAAGAGACTATAGATGTGGTATCAGCCACTTGATAAAGGGCTGATCGCCTAAAACATGTTTTGGATCAAAGTGCTCTTGCCTTCCCCTGTTTCCTGCAATGGCTGTCTTACCGTTTCTGGTCTCTTTCACATCTGTGCACCTTCCAGGCTCCAGGACTACATGAATGTTATTCTCCTTAGTGGGGCACAGAGTTCTCCCAGGAAAGTTTTTTAGTAGTCTTTTATGTTTCTATTGTATTTTATTGTTATTTAAGTGTTCTTTGTGTTGTTCAGTAAAGTTTGGATTTTAATGGATAATATCGTTTATTCTTTGTTTACATGTCCCATATCATTACTGAGGATTCTAAAGAGTTGATACCACTGTTGGGAAATTGAAACATTATTCACTTGTACGGTATCACTTTGCATGCATCTGTATATTTACTAAGGGGCAATTTTGGCTGCAACTATAAATCGCAAGCCATCGCCACGATTTTCCTGTGATTCGGGTTCCCAAATCCCAGGATTTACTAAAGAGTGTTTTTAAAAAATAGACAGTGATGATCGGTGATTATTTTTAATAATTTTTGTAATTTTTTCAGAAGATGAAGCCACTATGTGTTTTAAGTAAATAACGGGGCACCATATATTTTAAGTATGTAACTCTGCACTATGTCATTAATGTATATATATCTGGCACTGTGATTTAGGATGGGGCATGTATGTGGCTGCATGCCATTAAAACCTGGCATGCTGCTGCTTATGTTACTAAAAGGCACAGCAATACATGGAATTATAGTACTATGTGCGGTGACATGCTAAGGGTATATAGCATGTCATGCTATGTATTTTTTTGTTTGAAACTGTATTATTTAACATTTTAATTTTAGAATGGATTTCTAACATTTTTTACGTGGGTTTGTTCTCTAAGTGACTGTCGATTTGAACAAAATCGACATTCACACCCGACTACTATACAGCAAAATGTAAACTCTCTGCAATCGCCATAGCGATTTAGAAGAGGCAGCTTTTTGGGAGTTCCCTTTAGTAAATCCAGCAATTAGAAAATCGTTGAAAAATCCCCCCAAAAAACTAATTTTTAAAAAAAAATAACAGCTTAGTAAGTCCAACCCTTAGGGCCAGATTTATTAAGTTGCGGGTTTGGAAAAGTGGAGATGTTGCCCATAGCAACCAATCAGATTTTAGCTGACATTCTGTAGTATGTAATAGGAAAGTGAGAGCTAGAATCTGATTGGTTTCTATGGGCAACAGCTCCACTTTTCCAAACCCGCAGCTGAGTAAATCTGGTCCTTAGTCTCTTTGCCGTTCTTATTTATTATGTTTTAACTCCTCACCAGTGCTTTTTTAGATACCACCCCTTGTTTTAAAAAAAATTTTTTTTTAGAGGTTGGACACCTTTGGGTATCTAAGACTTCTGCAGGTGTTTTACCTAACGTTTTAAGTGGACCACTACCCGTGCTTTTATTTAAGATCTTTGTTTTGTTGTCTTACACCATTTATATTTGTCAAGAAATCCTGTTGATGTTCTGGGCATTGTAGACACAGAATCCTTGGACTCCTGACCCAAGCAAAGTACAGAAGAGAACACGAAAAGACTTCACGCAGCAAGAAATTGCAGATCTTTTGGATGGGGTAAAAAAGTTTGGCCGGCACTGGAACGCTATTTTGTGGTCCTACCCTTTCCAAAAGGGAAGAAGAAATGTTGATTTAGCGAAAAAATACAAAAGGCTAGTTTCATGACTAAAATATAATTTCTTTGTTACTTGTACAATCAAATCCACATCACTGGCAATAAATTAGTACAACAACATGAATAAAATAAAGTTTAAAAAGAGGCAACTACTTTTTCCTTTCTTTTTTGAGTACTTGAGACCGATAATTACTTCATGCTTTCTTTTCAGAATTCACCAAAATGAAATACTAGTTGTCATCTTCTCTAGACAATATTTACCAGAATAGATTGGGTAATAGTTCAATAAACTGTTTACGTATAACCTATTGCATGCGCATTAGGCAAGACACAATCTATATTCTATTGGTCACTTAACTAGAAAGCTTTGCAGATCAAAGTGAGATGTGTTGCTGATATCTGCAAATTCCAAGCTAGAAAACACAAAATGCCCTCTTGTATTTATCGGGTTAAGCTATTTTTGTACAAAATGATATTGCAAATATTTATGCAAAAAAAGACTAAAGTTTACAAACATTGAGATTTGAGGGATATTGATCTGATACATTATATTAAATATTAGTTATGGCTAAATGACATATGTAAGAATGTTGACTTAAACTGGGTACACACTACATGTGTTGGTTGGGGCATTGTTACTGTGCATTCCAGTTTGTTGTTAAACCTAATAATAATAGTTAAAATGTAGCAGAGAGTGAAAAACTTAGTTATATAAAATCCAGACAACATAAATTTAAAAAAAAGACAAACTCAGTTTGTGGGTGCCAAAAGAAAGATTACGTATGATAGGGTTAGTGTTTACCCTATTTTAAGAGAAATTGCTTCTCCACAGAAACATAAACATAAAAAAATATACAGCGCTCAAACAGTTAATCATCAATTATGTGTTGGTATTAATGAAAAGGCACCGGCATATCTAAAATGTATATTATTTATCACAATAAATTTTTATTTTGCAGTGGGATTCCAAAGATATATCACATAAAAAGCTCTGCTATATTATTGCACATATAAACATCAATCAAGATAGCATATAGATCTAAATTGACAAGTAGGAACTGTATATACAGTTCAAATGCTCACAGACCATTTTAAAGTGTTTGTATTGAATGCTCACGATTGGTAGATGTAATAGGGGTCTCCACTTAGGTTCCTGGTGTTTGCGTTAGTAATAGTTTTTACCCACCACTTCCTGTGGGCTAATAGATGCTATTACTGTTCATCCACTTCCAGGTTCTACCTGTAGAATCTACCTGGTATTCTACCTGGTATCCCCTGTTTACTTCCAATAATTAAGAGCTTAATAGTACTATGTGGGAGAAAGAGTTGTAATTCAAATAAAACTTTCCTAGAAAAGTATAGTATTCCCATGGGTTCCAGTATAATGTCACCACTCCGAGTGACCAGATGGTATCACTCTGTTACCCTCAGTTTGCAGGTAATGTTTCTGTGTAATCCACTATGAACCCAATCGTTCCGCTTTAAGGGTTTAGTTGAGGAGCAACAATTAACAACCGTGGCTGGCCAACTCCGGGATACCGATTCCACATTCCTCCGTTGCATAGTTGTGTCAAAACTTTGTAGCAGTCTTTCTGCGTTGATAATGTGATTGGGATCCACACTCCACTTCACTGGCTTACGCGTTTCGTTTGCGGCTGCTAACTTTTTCAAAGCTAAGTTTTTGTTGAGGCTTTCCCGATATATAAGGGAACTCCTGCAGGTGATCTAATTAGGTGATGTTCCATTTAAAGGGAACATTTCCATTTAAAGGGTCCTTATCGTATTTTTGTCCATTGTCACAGAACACACCTGTTTATTTAACTGATATGTCTGTGCCTAATACAAATATTCAAATAAACACATAAAATTAACTTAAATAAGTAAATATACAAATTAATATTTTACAGTTCATCAATTTCATTTATATACGTTTTTAGTTTCCAAGGTTTCTAAAGCATGAAATACCTTACACATACACATTCTTTTATTGTCCTGAATAATTAATTTCATTAATACCAACACATAATTGATGATTAACTGTTTTAGCGCTGTATATTTTTTAACATAAGTTTTTAGATAACTGGGGCAAACTGATGATCATTAATGTAAGAATACATTTATTCCTACATCATAAAGTCAAGTCACCAACAGTATTCAATACAAAGTTAGACTCGTGAAGAGTGAGAGGGTGATATAGTTGTTAGCCGGAAGTAAATGCAAAAAGTAAACATTGTAGGACTAGATACTAATTTGATTTGCAGCAAAGGTCTGATACCGAGTCGCTATGTGATCTGCCAGCAGGACCCTACTTTAACATTTACGCACCTGTTCCAAGGAAAATGGGGCCAGTCTGAAAATGAGGATTGTACATTGAGGCTTAGAGAAGCCCTTATTGTACAATTTTAAGTACCCATCGCCATGCGAACATACTTTAAGAATTTGCCCCATCTAACCCTGCTGTCGGTACAACTTCCATCACGGAAGTCTGGATCTGGAGGATACAAATCGTTGCTGGAAATCTTTAGTGTGACATGAAGAACACAGCTGTTTTCTGCTCGCAGCATGTGGAAAATTATACAAAAAAAGTGGAAAGGACAGTGGTTTATTTTTCCTTCACATCCTTCAATCATCTGTTACCAGTGTTTTAACATAGGGACAGTTAGGCCTCCCTATATGGGAGTGAGGTGTTATACATTATATTATTGATCATTCACTTGCTGTGGTTATCTAAACAATTCATGTGTGAATTTTTTATATAACTGTTTTAAATATTTGCTTTGACAATCTTTGTTACATTTTAATTATGATTAAATTTTAAGTTAATTTTATGGTTAAATAAGTTATGGATTAAAAGTTATGTTTTAACAACAAATTGGAGTACATAGTAACAACGGTGATACATACAAACAGCTGACAGCTAATTATTGGTTGTCTCTATTTCAAAAATGTGGTTAGAAACATTTAATAATGAATGGGTTAGTATGCTGAAACATCTATTTTTCGTTAACATTTATTACGCTGATAGCTTTTGCGAAAGCTGGTCACGTTCCCCAGACCTGGCCCAGCAGCCAACACTTTTGACCAGACAGAGGTTAGTGAACCGTTAGGATAAGGCTATAGTGAGGGGATGGAATGGAGAAGGGGAGGCTTAGGATAAGGCTGCAGAGAGGGGATGGGTCAGCTGCAGGATAGGGAGAGTTAGGCTGCAGGCAGGGGCTTGACCCGGGAAGGTTAGGGTTAGGCTGCGGGGAAGGGAGGATTAGGATAAGGGTTTGGGGAAATGCTCGTCGTCGTTGGGGTTTTTCAGAAACTTGTCTCCGGTAGGAAAGAGATATTCACTTTCAGTCCCTCGTAAAATCATTGGCAAAAATTGCCCTGTCATAAAATTTATGCCATTTTGTTTCACCCTCCATTCTGATTTACTTCCCTCATTAGTAATTTTGTGCAGCGCCAGTGCTTTGTATCCTACTACACGTATTTCACCTAAATATTTTGCTAATCACACATTAAATTAGTGTTTTAATTAATACCTGATTAGTGTGTATGCGCCAATGTTCATGCAGATTCTCGTGTATCAGATACATGTACATTGCTTCAGGTTCAAACCCATCACAATGGTTTCAGCAGATGATGATAGGAGAAGAAAATGACAGCTCTAACAGTAAATCATGTCAGTGTGTACGCTTGAATCTGTATGCTCACCTGTGAAATTTGTAGCCAGCCTTTACATTGCTACCCTTTATAGTCTTGGGGTTACAGACTGCATCTACTAGTGTTACCTGACCACCACACCCTCATGATCTCTGTTGTAAGAGAATAATCACTATCACTACCTTTAGTGGCATATGTTATGGGGTATTATGTCACAAAATATTGGCCAGCTCTTTTGAGGCAAGCTACCCTGCAACAAAGGTCCTGTGCAATGCAGTAGTACTGCAGAAGAGCGCTAGGCTATCAAGGTGCTCTTCCCATTCTGCTGGCCTCAGGCTTTCATTAAATGGTGGCTGTCAGCACTGCTGTAGAACAGAGGCATCCCACCATCGTTACATTGCCTGTAAAACTGTGTGACAGGCGTCTCAGCAGCATCAGAAAACAGCCTCTGAAGACCTTTTATGCAAACAAGTTTAAAAATAAAATATTCTTACAAACTTGTTCGTAGGGGACTTAGCCAAAGCTGCCCAGAGAACCAACGCTGGCCCTGCATGCATGGGTACAAAATACTATTGATAAATAAACAGCAAAGTACATGGGCCTATCAATTACACCAACGTTAGATTTGTATAGAAAATGTTTCCTTGCAAAATTAAACCAATTTGCCAACTGGTATCTCATAGTGGTACCAAATACAAATAAACGTGAACATCTAGAGCAGGGGTGGCCAACCAGTCCAGCCCTTAGAGCCAAAAAGTTACCATTGAAGTTTCAAGGAGTCAGATTATATTATTATATATATATATTTATATTTCCCACACACACAAATACTCAATTGTTGTCACACACACACACACTCGCCCACAAATACATGAATTATATACATAAATTGAACTATGAACCTACCATATACTGGATTTTGATGGACTTATTCCCTTCTCCTATTGCATCTGGTCCGCAATCCTGGGACAGCGCAATTCCCCTGCATTATACAATACAGAAGAGAAACACAGACCATGACTGACACTGACACACATACTCCCACAATACACAAAACTTGTCACACACACAAATACACAAAACTTTTGTCACACACACAAATACACATAACTATTGTCACACACACACACATAATGTGCAATGCTATTAAATAGTATTACATATAGAAAGATTTCTGGTTTAGAGCTGCTGTCCAGGAGCTGCATACCAGACATTAAAGAGCCATGGGTTGGCCACACCTGCTCTGGTAGCTGAGCACTAGGCATACCTCCTCCAGCATAGCAAAAGCCACGCCCACTCTAGTTAAGCCATACACCCTCTAACTGAGCATAGCCACACCTCTTCTGACTGAGCACAAGCCACGCCTTCTTTGGCTGGAATTCTGAGCCAACTGTGACATTATCAAGTTATTATAAACCACATCTATGCCGACGACACTCAAATCTATCCTCACCTGACCTCTCCCCCGAACTTCTGTCTAAAGTGTCAGATTGTCTCTCTGCCATCTCCTCATGGATGTCAGATCGTTTTCTCAAGCTTAACATGGACAAAACTGAAATTGTAGTCTTTCCTCCTTCACAAATCCCCTGTACCCCTACTATCTCCATTACTATTGGCCATTACCATCTCATAGAAAGTGACATAGAAAGTGACGGCAGATAAGAGCCACATGGCCCATCTAGTCTGCCCATTTGTTTATTGAAAACTATACTGACCCTAGACCCTATTTACCCTCAATTTGGTTTACAATTTAGGATACCCTTATATTTATCCCAAGCATGTTTAAATTATTCTACTGTATTGGCCTCAACCACCTCAGATGGGAGAATAGTCCATTTATCTATCACCCTTTCAGTGAAGTAATTTTTCCGCACATTTCCTTTGAATCTACCACCCTCCAGTTTATATCCATGCCCTCGTGTTCTATTACACCTTTTCTTTTGAAAAATGCCCCCTCCTCTAGCTGGTCACAACCCTTGATGTATTTGAAAGCTGCTATCA
>WWET01001835.1:244560-261342 GCA_011038615.1 Limnodynastes dumerilii | reverse complement strand
GAAAGGAAAGAGTCAATATTGTGTGGACCAGAAAAACATGAAAAACACATGACAAAACAGAATTCTAAAAGTGGATTCTGCCTTCTAGAAATAAATATGTGGCTTTGGAACAAACGGAATGGAATGGACAGCACCACTTTTGTTTAGTTAAAATCCCAGGAGAAAAAGATGAAAACCTTCCATAAGGATTGAAGTGGGAATACGCAGTATTAAACCCCCTGCAGCTGTCTCTGGGTACCTTTGTACTATACATGTTCAGAAGCTATGGCAATCCAGATCCAAATGTAACTCCCTTCTGTGACTGTTGCATTTCTAGGGGGTTTTATAGGAGGGAAGGAGCACAAAGCATTATACAGAAAAGTGAAATATCCTGCAAAGGCACTTAGTTAGGGAAAGGGAACATATCCGCATTGTGTAGCTGCATCACACCTAAAGCTTTACTTAGTTTTGTGGAGCTTTATGAAACTCAGTGCCCTACAGGCTAAAGCATTGCCTACCCCCGATTTAGGAAACATAATTATTAATGTTCGATTATCGTTTAAATGACTGCTGGACTCTTAATGCATGGTATTATTTTCAAAAGAGTTATTCTTGTAAGCAATCTGTATAAACAGTCAATGTGGGTGTTTTACTAATTTCTGTTGTAAGGTTTCTAACCTATTTAATCTCATTCATAATCACAGAACCAGAGATATTTGACAGTTTTCAAAATGCAATAGGCCTTGAAGGGGTGTGAGTCAGTTTTCCACAGCAGTGAGTGGCAAACCCTTATCCTAATGCTCACCCTCTCCTCAGCCTGATCCTTTGTGTCTCCTTGTACACTACCCTCCAGTCCAGCGAGTCCGTGGCAGGTGTTTCTTAGGTGCGCCGGTACGTTTTTAAAAAAGGTCATGAATGGGTAAGCTGGATTAAACATATATTTGCCATACTTACCCCTTCATTAACAAAACATTCTAATTAGGGATATTTTTGAATTAGAGACAGATGAAAATGTGCTTTGCCTGTAATTTAAAATTATAATTTTCTTTGTTGATTACATCCCCCCTTGAAGATAATGTAGCCTGCTTCCAGTCTAAGTGAGTTTACAGGAATATTTTAGTGTTATCCTGACTATAATGATAAACCCTCCATGGCCCTTGGAGAATAATACTTTAAGCAGTTTTGATTTATCGTCACAATAAAATAAAAAACATGCAAAGGCAACTTTTGGCAATCCAAATGTTATGAAACTACAAATACCTGGATGTTCAACAGCATAGACAATAGCAGATACCTGGCAAAGGGGTGTGGGTCTCGTTAGAATGGCACAATTTTGAAAGTGCCGTTTCCTCAAGGAGGCATTGCAACCGATCCACAGAGCTTTCGGTGCGCCGAAAAATTTGTAAAAATAGTCCCCCACTCCTTTCCCTAATTCTTACCATAACTCTCCCCTTTCACTACTCTAATTCTCCCTGCTCCGGACAGAGAGTTTACTCACCTGTATATTGGTCCAGCGATAGCAGCGGCGGAGTGATATCGTCTTTCCGAAGGTGAATAGGTGAAGTATTGCCACAGGTTGCCTATGTCTAAAGTTCAGCTTCATATTCCACAAAAACGGACCACTACTGAAGCGGTTGCAGTCTCCGCAACGAAGGCTCCTTTCAGAAATAGAGACAGCCGAAAGTTACTTTTCGGCTGTCTCTATTTCAACTAGGGGCCCGTTTAATTTTTTTTATGAATGGGTGAGTGTGCCGATTGGCATACTCATCCATTAATTTTCGCAGAGACCCTCAGGACCCGCCGCTGACTGCTCCAGAGAGGTGAATAACCTCTTCATGGACTTATAATGGTAGGAAGGGGAGGGTGGGGGTTAGGGTGAGGCTGTGGGGAAGGGAGGGTTAGGGCTACAGTTACGAAGACCCCCTCCGCCCCCGCCACTGACTGCTCCAGAGAGGTGAATAACCTCTTCATGGACTTATAATGGTAGGAAGGGGAGGGTGGGGGTTAGGGTGAGGCTGTGGGGAAGGGAGGGTTAGGGCTAGAATTAGGGGAAGGGTTGGGGTAGTTTTTAGCCTTACCTTTTGGAGCACCGCATTCAGTGCTCTATGGATCAATTGATATGCCTCATCAAGGCACAAGCAATCGATATTAGTTTTAAACTGACTGGGAGAGAACGGCCCTATCGCAATAGGGCTGTTCTTAGCGGGGACCCACATCCCTATTGAAGGCGACAGAGAGAACCATTTTATATTTACTAAACTTTGAAAGGCATATTAATTTAGAGTTATAGAATTTGATGGCTGATAAGAACCACTTGGCCCATCTAGTCTGCGCATTACACCCACCCACCACCCTTTCCTGTGATGAATCCCTTCCTCAAACTTCCCCGGACCCCTCCACCATCCAGATATTATACAGAAAACAATTGTTCATTACATCAGTCCCCACTTCCTGGAGCCACACACATACACTAGGGTTAATATTGTTTACAACCATTTAACCTTCTAGCATGTGGGAGACACCTGGAGAAAATTCACGCAGACAGAGAACACACAAGCTCCAAAATTCTCGGCTCTGTGAGGCACAAGTTCAATTCTCGGACAAAGCTAAGGCTTTGTGCGAGAATTGAACTTGTGCCTCACAGCACTATGGTCATTAGTGCTGCCCCACACCGATGCTATAATCTTGTATTCAACTATACTGGACACTTTAATGATCATCCAGACTGAAATCTGACACTTTTCACAATTGACATACAACCAAAGCAAATACCACACCCGCACTGTCTCATTCGACAGTCAAAGTTTCAAACATGGGGGGCACTGTATACCACACACTGGCCAACGGACTAAGGACTGGATTCAGATATTTTTTCACGTTAAGTTGCGTATTGTTAGTCACGGTTTAACTGTGCATGCGTAGTAACTATTTATGCAAGTAATGTAGTATATTTAATTTAAATGAGTCTTTGAAGGTGCGGTTACATAAAATCGCACGTACGGCTTACACATACACACGCAAGTACACATAAAGTTAAAGGTGGTCTGAGGAGGAATAGGTCTATGATTGCACAGCTGTGAGAAGGGAGCGTCATGGGTGTTGCCTTGTTACATGCATGCGTATAATTGCGTACTTTTTGAAAACGGATCTGTAAATACAGACTTAGAGCCCCACCACCCTGCACCAACCCTAGTAATCTGCCTTAACAATCAGATAATAGGGTCAGTGCAATGTGCATTAGGTGATATTCCGGACGACCAGACATATGTCAGTCACATCTGGTGTGTGTGTGTGTGTGTGTGTGTGTGTGTGTATACACTTAATGGTTTAAATACAACACTGCTCTCCAGTGATCATCTTACAATAGCAGTAATCTATATTACTGGAACTCAAATCTTTGTGTGACCCTTACTTCTGCCCAAACTTACACTATTTTGGTTGACATTAAACAACTTGTGAATACACAACAGAAACTTAAATATGACATTTTATTTGTGGAAAACATTGTGAAGTTCATGCGTTAAGACATTTTTAATAACATCAGATTAAGCTAACAAATTATTTTTCATGGGCCTTGGTCACTTTTCTTACATTTGGCTTTTTTTTTTTTTTTTTTTTTTGTAATAAGACACAGGTTTGTTTTTTTTTTTTTGAACATCAATAGCAAATTTTATCCAATGAGAAGATAGAAAACATGAATATAAATAAGACTCCTGTTCTCAGGGGCTTAAAAATGAATAAGTTACTCTATATTAATATTGTAGAATCAAATAGTTAAAGTCAGCAGTAAAAAATTTGGCTGAAGTTTACTTCACAACTCTAATTTTTTTATGAAGATTTGGTCACAGACAATGATTACAGTTCAAAAGATTGTGGATGTTGTTCAATATTTAACCTTTGAACCAGGAGGGGGGCTCATGCTTTTATTCACTGCATACTTGAATTTCGGGACCTTCACCCTGCCCGTTAAGCTCATGAAGATCTTTGTCAGATCCATTCTCTAGACAAACCTTAATTTCTTCTTTGAGAGGCAAGCCATTGCCAACCCCATGTTTATTAGACATTTGCATAGGGGACTCCTTTTCATTGCTCAGTATTCCATCAGGTGTTTCTTGGTTTTCAGCTTTATCTTGGGCTGCCTCTTGAATATCTTTAAAGGTTGTTTGCTCATCATCACTCTTTGATGTCTCCAAGATAACCTCTGCTGTGTCCTTACTATCAATCTCTACCACCTGGCGTGTCAATGGTTTATCCAAGACATTGTCCTCTTTGTTTGCTTCATTGTGTTCTCCCTTATCTTCTACCTCCTGCACAGTGGAGATATTGACCTGCATATCTTTTGCCAAAAGCTCAGATGGTCCATTTTGTTCATGGACTTGCTCAGCAGATTTCACAGTGGGCAGTGCAGATTCTAAGTTTTCTTCAGTTTTTGCAGTTTGATCAGGCACTTCAGATGGACATTCTTCCTCCTTCTTTGCACTTACTTGCTCAGACTGTGCACAAGATTCATAGTCTGTTTCTGGTTTTACTCCTTCAACAATGGAAACAGGCTCTGCATGTTGTTCATTAACCATGGCCTCAGCCTTTGTTACAAATTCTGACAAATGTGTTTCTTCTGCTTTTAGATTCTCTTCATTAGCCTCTTGAACTGGAGGCTCCACAACCAGCACTGGAACAGACTCTGGCGTCTCCACAACACACACAAGGGGCTCCACAACCGGCACAGGAGGCTCTTGCACAGGAGGCTCTACAACAGACACTGGCTCTGGTACTGGTGGCTCCATGACAGACATTGGCTCTGGTACTGGTGGCTCCACAACAAGTTCAGGCACTGGCTTTTGCACTGGTGGCTCCACAACAAGCTCAGGCACTGGCTTTTGCACTGGTGGCTCCACAACAAGCTCAGACACTGGCTCTTGCAAAGGAGGCTTCACAACTAGCACAGGCTCTTGCACTGAAGGCTCCACAACCGACTCAGGCACCAGCTGTTGCTCTGAAGGCTCCACAACCAGCTCAGGCTCTAGCTCTTGCACTGAAGGCTCCACAGCCTGCACAGGCACCGGCTCTTCCTCTGAAGGCTCCACAACCAGCTTAGGCAACGACTCTTGGGCTAAAGGCTCCACAACTGCCTCTTGCACAACAGTCTCTATTACAACATTTTCAGGTTCCAATACCTCAGGCACTGTTATAGATTTTTCTGGCTGGATTGCAGAATCCTCTGTGTTTGTAGCCTCTTGTGTTGCTTGCTGTGAAATTTGTTCTGTTTTCTGCATTAATATTGGGGATTTCTCAATCTTTTTCGCTTCCACCTTAGTCACTGGATCAGCTACCTCTTCTTTCTCAGCCACTGCAGAGGCTGCTGGCTTGGCCTCACACTGTTTTGCCTGTATAATATCTGAATCTTCCTGTTCCTTTACTGGGAGGGATTCCTGAGTTTCTTTACCTTTAGCCACCTCAAGCGGTTCTGCTTGCGATTGCTTACTCTCTTCTATCGGCTTTTGTTCTGTACTAGGAATGCTCTCTGGTTTTTGGTCTTTGTTGGATTTGTCTTTGGTTTTGTCACCAGATGTAACCTCTGTACTAGACCTTTTTCCTTCTTGGTCATTTTGCTTCTCACTTGCACCATTGCTTTTAGCTTGGTCACTCTGTTTTTCACTAACATCATTGTTCTGAGCTTGATCAGAGGAAGGTTTTTCACCATTTGGTTCTGCTGCACCTTTTTGTTCCTCCAGAGTCTCTGTTTCTTTCTGTTCAACTTCTGTTGTTTCTGTAGACTCTCCATCTTTACCGGCACCAAGGCAGTAACCCTTCTTCTTTTTACTTAGCTTTGCTCCCATTGTTGTTACTGCAGGGTGGGACAAAAGGGATATAATATTAATTTTCTATGAACTCACTGACATTTTCATTTTTCTCCACACAAATGTAAAATATAATACAATACATAAACAGTTTTGCCTTGTTTACTTTATGGTTGTGAGCCAAATGTAGCTGTCAAGATGCAACAGAGGGTACAAGACTGGTAACTGGAATCAATCAGTATTGTAACCCATATGCCCATTTGTACAGATGTCTCCTTAAAGAGCAATAAACCATCACAGATGGCCAGCTTACCTACTTCCTAGATACACCAAAAACAGCACACAGACAATATTGGCAGAGGAGCACTTGGCAGATATATAAAGTTTTCTAAAACATCATGAATGTTGTTGGACAACTGCAAAGAAGTCCTCCCAATGACTAAAGAGTAAAGCTACATTTAAGGCAGGCTTAAGTTAGAAAAATGTAAATTCAATTTAATTCAAATCTTGAGACTAAAAAATTCACACAATTAATAGACCAAGTAATCAGCTCACAAAATGGTTGCCTGTAGGTCATATGTACACTTAATATTGTGAAACAAAGCATCTTAATGCCCTATCAAACTACTATTATGAACAACAAAAATACATTGTATTTATAGCAATTCATGTTTTAAGATCATGGAAATCTTTCCAGAGGAGAAATTTTTACAAGTTTTAAAAAGAGGAAAAAAATACCCAACATTGATATTTTTTTGTTGTACGAAGTATATGGATTTATATAGAGAATTGTTTCCGCCCAGGAGGAGCCAATTCATAGGAAAAGAGAATGCAAAGTTAGGCTGGGTGGCATATCAGATGAGGACTACAACACCTTTAGGGTGCATATACACTGGTTCTCAACTGACATAACCCAATGTTTTCTATACAGGGGGGCTTCTCAAAGGGTACTGGGAGTAATGTCATCATAGTATTGATGCATAATGCATTATGTATTATGTCACCTCTACACCACAAATCAGTATTAAAGCTTTAAAAGCAGAGCAATACAGAATTAATGAACTATGGAGATTTTTTTTACAATATTTTATTGTACCCAGGCTGTGTGAATTGTCCTTTCTATTAAACATTTCTTTGAGCTGCATTCAGTTATTTTAATAAAAGCAAAGTGATACCCCTAATAATGCTGTCCTTACTAATGCATACACACACATACATATATACACACACACTTCTCAAAGGGTACTGGGAGTAATGTCATCATAGTATTGATGCATAATGCATTGTGTATTATGTCACCTCTACACCACAAACCAGTATTAAAGCTTTAAAAGCAGGGCAATACAGAATTAATGAACTATGGAGATTTTTTTTTTACAATATTTTATTGTACCCAGGCTGTGCGAACTGTCCTTTCTATTAAACATTTCTTTGAGCTGCATTCAGTTATTTTAATAAAAGCAAAGTGATACCCCTAATAATGCTGTCCTTACTAATGCATAAAATACATATACAAATAGATATTATATATACACATACACACACCTCAGGGCAGAGCTACAAAATTTTTACACAAAAGATTGTATACATTTTTTTCCTCGTAGTATACATCATGCAATTGTTTATTTATCTATTCTTTGTAATGCAAAATAAGTCCCCTTCCCCCAGTACAATTATCATCACACCGATATGCATTAATGACAATGTGTGTCTAGCTATGGTGTTTAATAGGTTGGGGGAAGGGAGGGGTCAATACTCATCTAAAATAACTAAAGTAATGCTGTTCTTGACTCACTAATTTTAATATTTAATTTTCACATATGAGGATTTGCATTAAAACCCATTAACCCAAAGTTCGCAATCAAGCATTTAAAAAATATAAAAAGTACAATAATTCTTCTGAATAGTATTGTACATCATATTATTGGTTAAACCCTGAACAATAGAGATGGAGAGATCCCATGAGACACGCAGTGTTTAACCCCTCTACTGGCAAAAAAATGGGGCGTGGACCAGTGGGAACTAGGGGGTTAAGACCCACTGTATCAAGTGGCAGGAGAGCATGGGACAGAGCAGATGCAATCTGATTTAATTACAATTATTGCATATGTGGGAGTAAATTGTATGGTTTGTGCTTTTATCACGCAATGCGCCAAGACTCATAATAAAGATAAGAAAATACAGGAAATGTCAAAAAAAGCTTCCCAAAGCAGCACATTAAACACATTACCACAACACGCAGACAGTGACTAGAAGTTCATACCTGCAGGACTGACACTTCGGTACGATGTACTAAAATAATTGCACAGCATAAGGCATATGCATTCCCTGGTTTAGAGAGTGTGTGTTACGGTAATTCCAATTACACAAAAAATAGGATAATGAGGGGAGAGAAAAACCTTGTATATAAGACAAAATGTAACCATTCTGGGTATGCAAACGGCAGCAGTAGTAAAGTGTATGTAGATGTATAGAGGCTGGGTCCCCAGTCATATCAGAGCTTGTGGTTTTACTGCAGTGTGAGAATAGAACAAAGGATCTAGCTGCAAGTCTCTGCAGTCCGCATCTCCCCCCAATCCGCACATGCTGCACACTCGCTAACACAACCACATAGCCAGACATAAGTCACATCCTCAGCTAAACGCATAGCCAGAGCAGCCCTACATACCTCGGAGTGATAGCCAAGCTGTGAGTCAGAGATGCAGCAGAACCAGGAGTGGTTGGGCTACTATTGAGAGCAAGATGGAGAGTGACAGATGCTCCCCTCTCAGAGGTACAATCTGGTGCTCACCATCCCCCTCCTCTCCTCCCTTTTACACTTACTCCCCTCCCTGCATCTGCTGTATAGAAGATACTGAGTCTCCCCCTTGTCTGTGACTAGTCCATTTAAAGAGCCAACTACTCCGCATGTGTCACAGCCCTGGGGAATGAGCTTGTCTCTGTGCTGCCCATGATCTAGTATAATAAGTAATTTCCTGCCATTATACATGTACAATGCTTCCCTTGCAACATATCACCTTCCAATAAATGTTCCTGAAAGTTTCCATTTTGTGTGGGTGCAAGCGAAACCCAAATTATAAATGCCAACTTTTAATGTTATAAATTGATATAAAAAAAAAAAAGCCAAATTGTAGCCAAACAGCCCATAAGCATGCTCCCAGTACTTTTTATACAAGACTTCAGTGGCAGAACATAAAAAAAGGGAGGTTCTGCTTCAGGTAATTGCTTGAGGAAGTGGCTATACTGATTACACATAAAAATAAAAAAAAAAGCATATACATACAAATTATATAAACACAGGTTTTTCTCCCCAAGGGATATTGTACCTTAGTGACTTCACCCTGTACCTGTCACACTGACTCCTTTTCACAGTGAGATAACAATCTTACTTCTACTTTCCACACATTACCATCCACAGTCACACAGGCTGAGTAATTACATGGAGTTAATTACACATTTAACAGCCATTTACAAATTCAACCCAGGTTATTTCAATTGGAAAATTAACGTGTAAAGCTAGAACACTGAAAAAAGGGGTTATTAGACTGAATTGAGGGTTTTTACTTATGGGAGATTAGTAGCACAGAACCTAGCTTTAAATGCTGATATATAATACAATATCTGAACGGTGTTTGCCTCTAATGTACAACCACAACAAAATGTTGTTTTATTTTGTACCAAACTGGACATATAAGAAAAGCAGTAGCTTATATATTTAATACAGACTGGTAGTGCAACTGGTAAATAAACAGGAAATAGAAAAATATGATCACAGGTTAAAATATGCAGACACATGTTCTACCCTGGATTAAAAGTGCGTCAATTGTCCTATGGTTCTTTTTTTTGGCTAAACCTGACACAGGCAACCAGTGGAACACTACTTGCTGTGAAACTACAAGTCCCATCATGCTTTGCCAGGTATCTGTTATACCTATGTTGTTTGAAAGTTGTCTTGGTTATTAAGCCATGGACAACCACTTCAAGATAAAGTCATAGGTTTATATTGACATTCCTTTGGAAGGCATTGAGGACTGGTTAGTGGAATTATTTCTTCGCATAATGACTACATAGAAGCCCTGCCAGATTCACATACAATGCCTACTACAGGACAATAGCATGCTGCAACTCTGGGTATGATGCTTCCTTCCAGGGAGTAGTAGCGGTAGGGGTTGTCAGAGCCTCTATCCATGAACTGGGCGAGGGGGCCCAGGTTTAAACACCCAGTGTTGGCTAACCTGTGGCACTCCAGGTGTTGTGAAACTACAATTTGCAACATGCTTTGTGAGTTATCCGCTATGCTTTTGCAATTAAGGCATGCTGGGAGTTGTAGTTTCACAATACCTGGAGTGCCGCAGGTTAGCCAACACTGCTCTAGGGGAAGTACTGCTAAGAGGTAACACCCACAGTAGTCTGGATTAGTATGCAGAGTGAGAGCTTGTCTATTCTGTACATTGTAATACCAAGCCACACCCACTTGTGATCGTAACACGTAACAAAGGCGTGTCACTACTCTTCAGTCTGGATGGGTAGTAATGCACTCCACTCAGGTGGCATGGATGCACAGACTGAAAAAGTGTTTACCATTGCTTGAAAACTGGGGGCACATTGGCTTAAGGGACCCAGGTCTCAGTCACAAAGTAAAATTTCTCATTGCCTCTTAGGAATTTGTGCAGTCAGAAGGAAATGTCAGTGTCTTATGTCTTATTCTCTTCATACAGACTCCTTCACAACAAGTGCTGTGTCTCAATTCCTCTTCCCCCGATAAAATAAAAAATATCTTTCAAAATAAGAAGTTCTGACAATTGTACCCCACCGATGCAGGCTCTCCACCTGGATTTCACAGCTCAGCTTCATAAATGTGTATACATGTGGCCAGATCTCTCAAACTTAAATATTTATTCTATTGCACAAAGATTGTTTATAAGGCAGACTGTGCCTGTGGTATATATTAATCACCGGTCCTTCTTGCACACCCTGCCTATGAGTTTTCATTACCTCCTGGCAGTAAAAGGTTACAGAAAGGTCCCATAAATTATTCTCATTTCAGGGAAGCCTTGTTAATTTGTTAGGAGTAGAGCGTATAAATTGTCTTCTGAAATATACACACCTCACATACCCTCATTAAATAGCAAGTAGACTTAACAAACAACACAGGCAGCAATTTTGTGGGTTGGATCAATATTCAGCAATTCACTAAGAAATATTGATATTGGGCTTTGTCCATACTTGATCTTCATGTGATTGGATCAAAAGAAAGTGTCTCCTAGTACTCTCCAAAGATCTGTATGGAGGTGTAGATGAGTGCACAGAGAGAGCGAACGCCTATACTAATTAGTGACCAATAGATAACGCCCACTTGTGAGCTCTGCCCAGCCCTTTGGCAGAAGTGTCATTAATCGTAAGTCTAGATACTTCTGAATACAATGTTCATAGTGTACCCAATATCACTGGGGAAGGGAAGCACCGATGTACAGTGACAAATCTTTTCACTCTTATTATGGAGCTTTTGTGATCCTTCTCCCATAAGGAAAATGCAATGTCATAATGAATGATGGAGGGAGGGCATTAATACTGTTTTTTGGATCATGACTTTTTAATTTCTTGCTGTTTGGAGGGCAATACTTTTTTGTCACTCTCTTCTTGGGTTACATGTTCTAAATTTTGCACATTGCTGTATATTGCTCCTAATATATTATTGCTAATACATTACAGAGCTCTAAGGCTCTAATGTAAACTCTTGAGGCTGGTGATTAAGCTGATTATCTCTCTTGACAGTCAGCTCTCACTGTTTCAAACAATAGGCGATGAGGTTATGGATGCTCTCAGTACAAACCTATCTCTGGTTTTACTGGAATTTTACTGAAATATAAACATTTTGAACAGGACACAGCTGCAAGCTATGATTCAAAAACAAACAATAATATATTTTTTATTGGGAGGTGCACAGAATTCAAGTCTTCCCCATAGGAGATAATCAAGGATTATTATTTTTATTAAAGAAAAGAAAAAAAGGGTGTAAGTTGTAACTGATCAGTATTCTTCCATCTGACAGAGCTGTTAATAGTAACCTGTCAGACAGAATAATGAGAAAGTGGGGATAGAACTGGGAGATACAGTAGGGATACAGAGGGGAGGAGAGCCGGGAGCAGAATGAGGACACAGAAGAGTGGAGGGAGTCTGGAACAAAATGGGGACACAAAGAAGAGGAGAAAGTCTGGTTCAGGAGTGGGTATACAGAAGAGAGCAGAGGGCCTAGAGCAGAAGCAAGGACACAGAGAAAAGGAGAGAGTCTGGAGCGGAGAGAACCTGGTGCAGGAGTTGAGACACAGAGGAGAGAAGAGAGTCTGGAGCAGGAGCAGGAAGATTGAGAGAAGAGAGCCGGAGCAGGAGCAGGGACACAGAGGAGAGAAGAGAGCCTGGAGCAGGAGCAGGAAGACTGAGGAGAGAAGAGAGCTGGAGCAGGAGCAGGGACACAGAGGAAAGAAGAGAGCCTGGAGCAGGAACAGGGACACAGAGGAGAGAAGAGAGCTGGGAGCTAGAGTGGGGACACAGAGGAGAAAAGAGAACCTGGTGCAGGAGTTGAGACACAGAGGAGAGAAGAGAACCTGGAGCAGGAGCAGGAAAACTGAGGAGAGAAGAGAGCCGGAGCAGGGACACAGAGGAGAGAAGAGAGCCGGAGCAGGGATACAGAGGAGAGAAGAGAGCCTGGAGCAGGAGCAGGGACACAGAGGAGAGAAGACAGCCTGGAGCAGGAGCAGGGAGACAGAGTAAACACAAACCTTCCACTCCCTCACACAAGCAGACTTCTAAAACCTGTGCTGCACCTTCATTTTTTTGCTACATGCAAACATAAAATGATGGCGGGTTGGAAGTCTGGCTTGTGATACTAATCTGTCTGTATGTATATAAGCAATCTATAAGAAGTATTTAAGAACTTGAATATTCCTTTTTTCCCTTCTTCTCTCTTTATGTGAGATGCAAGATAAATATCCATAATATGTGACTGCTCTGCACAAACCATATGTTTGCATTTTCTCCCTAGTTACCTGGCAGCCAATAGGTGTAAAGCAGGGTTGCAGACTATCCAGGAATATCCGGGAACCTCCCGAAATTTGGGCAGTTCTCCCGGTATCCCGGGAGAGCCGGCAAAGCTCCCGAAAGCCTTGCGGGAGCCCCGCCCATCCCCTGAAACACTAAAGATTACAGGAGTGATTGACAGGGGTGGGGCCTAATGACACAATTTGCATAAATTGCGTAATTAAGTCCCGCCCCTTGCAGAAATCTTTGGCTTCAAGCTCTGAAAAGTTGGCAACCCTGGATAAAGCGCTCTCTATTTAAATCAATGGCACAGGTGCAACAAGTACCTTTGTGCAATGTTCCTGGTTTCTAAGTCTCTGTGTGTGGCTTCAGTGCTCCCTGTGTCTGTTTACTCAGATGTCTCCTTGTGCCAGTTTATTCAAGCTGCAGCATTGTCAGTACCAGCATTCCATCTGCCAAAGTGTGCTGCTTAATCATCAGCTGTATTAAAAGCTCCAGCAGTGCAGCCTCATTTTCCACTGCAGCACTATCAGAACCAGCACTCCATCTACAACAGTGTGCTGCTCACTCAGTTCGCTGCACTATCACTTCCACCATTCTATCTGCAGCAGTCTGCTGCTTCTTCATCTGCTGCACTATCAGCACCAACAATCCATCTGCTATACACTCATCTGCTGCACTGCAAACACCAGAATTTCATCTACAAGAATGTGCCGCTCTATTCATTTGCTGCATTAACAGCACCAGCATTCCATCTGCTAGAGAGTATAGCTCTCACCACCCGTGGCACTACAAGCTTCAGCTGTCTGAGTGTGTGCATCTCACAAATACCGATGCAGCATCAAGAGATTATTGCAGTCCTGGGTGCTTCTGTTCAACCACAGTCCCAACTGCCTCAGTTTAATTGCAGTCCCAACTAATTCTGTTCAGTCGCAGTCCCTACTGCTTCTGCCTCCTGTGTCACTCTCTGTGTTTACTACCTTTGGACATTCATATTTATTCTATAGAGTCTTTCTCATGTCCCACTCTGTGCTCCAACCAATGAGCAAGGCCTACATCAAGAACTCTTGTCTCCCACAATAGGAGCCAACTGCGGCAATTCTATATGCATGATAACATTAATAATTCGTTACTATGTTATCAATTAGCAGCTTTATGAAATATCCGATTGTGTGATTAATTTATGATCTTTGTATGATCAGTATCTTGAAGGAAAATTTAAGTGATAAACATATGTGGACTCTTTGGGTCAGATTTACAAAGCTGCGGGGATATGGAAAAGTGGAGATGTTGCCCATAGCAACCAATCAGATTCTAGCTCTCACTTACATACTAGAAAATGTCAGCTAGAATTTGATTGGTTGCTTTAGGCAACATCTCCACTTTTCCTATCCTGCAGCTTAGTAAATCTGGCCCTTTGAATGAGAGCATAACATAATGCACTTTCCCAATCCTATCTTGACTTGCTACTGTTGGGAATTAAGTGGTTAATTCCTGAGAGCTGAACTCTCTGATCGGCCCTGATCCAGAGCTGCGCTTCGTCTTTTTTCAGACGGAAGCACAGCAGAAATGAGCACTGCGCATGCCCAGATCGGGAGTGAACACAGAAAGAGGGGCGTAATTTTACCCATCCATCTGTGTTCGCATCCAACTGGCCTGTGCCTGTGGAGCGGGTATTTAAATGATAAAAGGGGAGTTTTTCTCATTTAAATATTACGGCCAGTGCAGTCCGGTGGCTGCTTAACAAGCCCTACGCTTACACCATCCCTGGGAGGTTGAAAAAAAAAGTAATTAGTAAAAAAAAAACCCTTAAAAAAATAGAATCCCGTCATGACAGGGCATGCTGATGCGTGGAGAACTACAAGCGCCAGCATGCCCATGGATGCCAGAGCATGCTGGCGCCTGCAGAACCACTAGCGCCAGCATGCCATGAAAGCCACGGCCCGCTGAGCCATTTTCCCCATCCAAAAAAAAAACCATTATAGTGCTGTCACCAAAAAGTTTGAAAATATGGCCACAAGTACTGCAAAAAAATAATAAAAACATACTTACCTGCTCTGATGGGGGTGTCCTTTGCAAAAAAAAAAAAACCCTTCGGCAACGATGCTAACTATGTCCTGCAAGAAGGACATCCCGACGCTAATGACAGTTTCACTGTCCTTGGGTCATATTTATACCCTTTGAACAGTGTTAGAATTTTTGGGAATTCTGACACTGCCCATAGCAACCAATCAGATTCTAGCTCTCACTTTCCTATTATATATTAGAGAAAGTGTTAAAATGCTGAGAGTTTCATTTACGCAAAGGATACTTTCTATGGTGGGACAAGGAAGAATATGGCACATTTCTCTCCCTTAAGAGATCCCAAAGAATTAACAATTCTATAATTACATATCAGCCTTTTAACCCTGCTTTCCACCTCACCCCAGCTCCCGCTCATTCCCCCATTCCTCCAAAAAGTCTACGACCACTGGCATATTTTACGCTCGCTGTAGTCGTAAAAACGCTGTTTTGCAAGTTGTGCGCAGATGTTATGAGCAGAAACTCTGAACGTACTTACAAGATCAACAGCATAACCACAAACGAAGGGGGGTGCCAGACATACGCCACCCGTAATTACGCTTCGGAGGCGGGGTGAGGCATTTAAATCGTACAGAGTGGGCGTGCTTAGGTGCGTAAGTATGTTCAGCCATTACGGCCAACAGGAGTTACACTTGGAAGAGTTAAGGTAGGGTTTGGCAAGCGTAAAACGGCAAAAATACGTACGACTGAGGGGAGTGCCTAGTAATTACGAAAGCATAAATACGCTTAGCGTTGAAATGTAAACAGAACGTAGGTTTGGAACTGGCCCATTATGTCCTTATGGACAGTTACGATATACAAACATACGTTTTCTTCTGGCTAGAACACATTTCTGCAAGGATTTTGCTCTAGTGCAATAAAGGGTTACTTTATTTTACTATTTTATATACAAGATATCGAATCTCATCATGACAACCAGCTCAACAGACTTGGGATAATAGCCAAGCAATTTCTTATAAGACCAGAAACAACTTTATATCCTTTTTATACACCTACATTCAATTTTGTAGCCAAAGAACAAAGACAACAAGGTATCAAGAAATAAAACAACAAAAAAAAGCAAACAATGGTGTTCCACAGAAGATAATCAAACCCAGTCAGAAAATACATGATAATTACAGTAGGCAAATATCCATTCAACATTACATCCATTGTAAAACATCTAGTTCTAAGAAGAAAGCAACCTGTCAAGGAGAATTAAATAGGAACCCCACAACATCAAAAAGACCATTGCTTTGGCAAATGTCTTCATGTTTTAATCAGGGCCACATTTTTTTGCCATCTGGCTCATTGTTTAATATACTCCTATGAATGTCAAGGAGTGTAATGTACAACTTAATTGCACATTTTTACTTGCGGTGTGTACCTAACCTTGTCATGTAACAGCTATTATCATGAAGAAACTGTTACATACCAAAAATTTTAAAGCCTTAGCGTCAAGTGATGAGTCTGTAGGTCTGATCCTGGATTAGCTGAATATGAACAATCTATGTTGCAATATGAGGGGTGTAAAGTATAATAATAATAATAGTTGCTATTATTATTATTATATACACAAATAGTGGACAAATTTATTTTAAACTCTAATTTAGAGTTCAGCTACAAAATCAGATCACATCAGATTCTTATTCGGCCTGTAGTCAAGGTGCAGATATTTTTTTGTAAGGTGCCGTTGTACTCTTTTTTTTCTTTGCAGTTATTCCCAACTATGGATCAGTTCCTATGACTAGCGAAGGCATGTTAATGAAATAGGACCGGATCCAGACCCCCACACGCTTTCCGCACGCCCCCTGTCACTCCACTTAAGCTCCATAAGCCTGCCTTAAGTCCATTGTGCAGATCAGCGGTCTGTACAACCGCTCATCCGCACCAGTGTGAGAGCCTC
>WWET01001835.1:207777-220640 GCA_011038615.1 Limnodynastes dumerilii | reverse complement strand
GAATATCCGATGTTTCTTTTGCAGTAAATGGCTGTATTTATGTGCAGTTCACAATGTAAATGGTTAAATACTTCGTTAATGTCCCCATGTTAGGATTTCCTATAACCCTTACAGCTTTTGGGCTACCACTTTTCCAGATAGTGCCATTGTGATTTATATTATAATCTGGACATGTGATTTCTTTGAGTTCCTCTGTATTACTTAAATGCATTTGTGGAGAAAAAGCCAAGTATTGTTACTATGAGAGCATCACAGTTCTTATTGTATTGTTTGTAGTTGTTAAAGACTTCCAGGAGTACATGGAACCCGAAGACAACTCCACTGGGTCCCCGCAGAGAAGAGGCCCAACAGCGTCCGCACCAGAGGATGATAATGTGGTTCTGCCACTTGGGGACAATATTCTGACTCACAATCTTGGCATTCCAGTGCTTGTTGTTTGCACTAAGGTTTGTTTTGCTTTTTCAGCTATAAAAGTACTAGAGCAGACATATGCAACCTTCAGTACTTAGGTTGTTATGAAACTACAGCTCCTATAATGCTCCCAACAGCATAAGCATAGCTGATACTTTGCAAAGCATGATGGGACAACTCCTTTTTACAACATCTGGGATGACACTTTGGGCCAGATTTACTAAGCTGCGGGTTAGGAATAGTGGAGATGTTGCCCATGGCAACCAATCAGATTCTAGCTCTCACTTTCCTATTACATACTAGAGAATGTCAGCTAGGATCTGATTGGTTGCTATGGGCAACATCTCCACTTATCCAAACCCGCAGCTTAGTAAATCTGGCCCTTTGACTGTCTGTATCAGTGATTAGTGCACATTTTCCCTGTCCTGTGAGCAGTGTCATATCTAGACTTATGATTTTTTTGTATTTTTGTGATTCCTTGGGTTTGTCAAAATCTAGATGTTTTTTTCATACTGTACATATGTACGTGCCTGGGCTCAGTTCAAAAGTGGGTGTTTTTTCTCTTTCTCTTTCTCTCTGTGCCTGTCCAGACCTCCCTACTGCTGGGAATTTTTTTATTGGAAATCTTAAGGTAGCCACTGGCTGTTGGAAATCTACCTGTATCACATTGAGCTAATTATGGGAACAATGTTTGGATAGGGCAGCACCGCACTTGTGGATCCCTTTAAAGATTTTACTAAAGGATCCATTTGCCTCTGGCCCAATGTCTTTAATTTAACCGTCCCTATGTAACTAATGTAACTGAGGAAGGCGTGTTCCTTACTTGGAAATGCGACTTAAATGGTATTATTTTATCTATCTATCTGTCTATCTATCTATCTATCTATCTAATTTAGTTTCTTTATTTTTTCACTGTAGCACAATACTGCACCTTATACTAAAGAAACAATCACATTTCCATCACCTCTGACTGTCTGGATAGAGCAGGAACACATGGAAATGCTATTTATTTAGTAACAGGTTTTTATATAGTTCCAGCAGATTATGTAGTAGATATTTGCCATTGAAAATACGTCCGTGCAAGGGGTGTGCCGTGGGGAGTGTATTGACCTTACGTGTACGAAAATACGCACCGCTAAAATACGTACGCACACACGTAGTTCTGGATCTACCCCAATGTTTGGATAGGGCAGCACTGCACTTGTGGATCCATTTGCCTCTGGCCCAATGTCTTTAATTTAACGGTCCCTATGTAACTAATGTAACTGAGGAAGGCATGTTCCTTACTTGGAAATGTTTCAACTCAAAGCAACTTTAATGGTATTATTGTATCTATCTATCTATCTATCTATCTATCTATCTATCTATCTTAGTTCCTTTATTTTTTCACTGTAGCACAATACTGCACCTTATACTAAAGAAACAATCACATTTCCATCACCTCTGACTGTCCGGATAGAGCAGGAACACATGGAAATGCTATTTATTTAGTAACAGGTTTTTATATAGCTCCAGTAGATTATGTAGTCGATCTTTGCCATTTTAATAATCATTATAACAAGACTGGGTAGATAGGAGGGCCCTGCCTGCAAGCTTACACTCTATAGAATGCATTGCAGCCTTTAGCCAGGACGTTAAGTGCTTCAGTTGGTGGTAGTCATACTTGTGGGTTAATAGTGATTTTAAATACAGTTCTGCAGTTTGTAGTTTTGTAGCCTGAGATATATATATTGTTTTCAGATGTACCAGGTGATTAGCATAAAGAACAAAGCAGGTGATTAGCTTAAAGAACAAAGTATATTTTTGATCAGCAGGTTGGTCCTTACAACATTACTCCTTCCCGATAATCTGGTGCTAATTGTGTGTGTCTCTCTCTCTTGCCATGTCTCAGTGTGATGCAGTGAGTGTACTGGAAAAGGATCATGACTACAAAGATGAACATTTTGACTTCATCCAGTCTCACATCCGGAGTTTCTGCCTGCAGTGTATCCTACAAGGAACGGAAACAGGGCTAATTTCTGCTATAGCAGACCCAAGTTCAGAGACAAATCACTTTCCCCATAACAAATCATCGATGCCTATGTTTATGACGTGTCCTAGATATTTTTTTTTTTTTATATAATCTAGGTTTTTTGGGTTTAATGGAGCATATCCAGCAGTCGTTTATGGGAAGTAATTTTGTAGTAGTCAGTCAGAGAAACGACTTTGATATATTACTGTTTCACTGTTAAATTACCCTTTATCCGCTTTTTTATGCCAGACTATCAGTTAATCTCCTCTGTTCATAAACCAGGGGGTCAAAGTGATGCTTACATAACAATATGTCATAGTTATTTTATATTTAAAGATACAAAGGTCCAGATTTACTAAGCTGCAGGTTTGGAAAAGTGGAGATGTTGCCCATAGCAACCAATCAGATTTTAGCTGACATTTTCTAGTATGTAAAAAGAAAGTGAGAGAGAATCTAATTGGTTGCTATAGGCAACATCTCCACTTTTCCAAACCCTCAGTTTAGTAAATCTGGCCCAAAGTCTCATTACATGGAGACTTTAGCAGACTTCCCACCACTGAATGGAAAGGCGAAGGCTAATTATTAGAATATTTCTGCTACCAAATCTCCCTTTATATCTTGGAAACACTGAGCTCTACATGTGGAAATGTTCTGGATTGTAATTTGGGTAAAACTATCCATTATGTGAGAATGCGGCAGAATGCTCTGAAATCAGATTATTCCTTTTATTGGGATCAGCACTGGGTGGCGGGGATTATACAGAATGTCCCTGGCGATTGGAGTGTTGTATTGGTAGCTGAGAACATTGTATAGGCTGTGGCCTGCTTTAATTGTTTAAAATAAGGATAAATGGTTGGCTTCCAAATAGTATAAAGTGGGGAGGTGCAATCTTTGGGACCAGCTGTTTCTAAACCTGGGTTTTCTATCTAACCATAATAAGTGGGAAGACTTGGTATTCTTCTATTATTTTTATTCTCTGATGCTGAAATTCCTTAACTAGACTTTATAGATGGAGCTGCCTTAATTTATACCTCGTCAAAAGAAGATAAAAACCTGGACCTGCTGTACAAATACATTCTCCATAAAACCTACGGATTCCACTTTAACACCCCTGCCTTAGTGGTGGAGAAGGATGCTGTGTTTATGTAAGATAGGTCATCTTTCGATAGTTGTAGCCCATTCATCCTTAGAAAACATTTACAAGTCTTCAAATGTTTTCTTGGGTTAAAATGTATAGACTTTTATGGACAGATTTACTAAGCTGCGGGTTTGAAAAAGTAGAGACGTGGCCCATAGCAACCAATCAGATTCTAGCATTCACTTTCCTATTATATACTAGAGAATGTCAGGTAGAATCTGATTGCTTGCTATCTGCAACATCTCCACTTTTCCAAACCCTCATCTTAGTAAATCTGGCCCTTAGTGTTTGTTGCATTAAATGAAATACAAGGCAGTGTAAAGATAGACTACACCACCACAAAGCCACTTTGTTTACTATATCAGCTTATCCTGTAGCAAAACACCACATAGAATAATATATAGTGTAGGTACAGGCAACCTTTGGTACTTCAGGTGTTGTGTGACTTCCACTCCCAGCATGCTCCAACATCATGGGCATAATTAATACTTGGCAAAGCATGAGGGAGTGCCATGATTTGTCAATGCCCGGTGCAGGGCTTTCAAGGATTTAAAGATATTCGTTATTTATATCTCATGTTGGTGGAGGACTTTCTTGTACAGTCTCCTCTTTAAATCCATTATAGACAGCATTTTGTTTATTTCACGGTATTTGATCTGTGACAGTCTGTAACTGTTGTACTTTATATGAGGGATGAATGCCACTAACCCATCTTCTATGTGAAGCAGTTTTCATTGTAGGTGTAATGTGGTATGATAACATTCTGTCTTGTCACTATTTTATATTAGTCCAGCTGGCTGGGACAATGAGAAGAAAATAGGAATTTTGCATGAAAATTTCAATAGCGTCAAACCTGAAGATGCCTTTGAAGATTTTATTGTAAAGCCACCTGTAAGGAAGGTAATATGGCTTCACCATCGATTTGCTGTCTACTGGGAGCCTCTGTTACACAGATCCTTTCTTTCTAACATGTGTTTTACTCCATAGCTGGTCCATGACAAGGAAGTGGCTGCAGAAGATGAACAGGTCTTTCTGATGAAACAGCAGGTAAGTGGGGAACACCTTTATAATAATACCCCTTTCACACCAAAATCCTGTGTCCCACACAAAATAATGAACACGGTTTCTACTCCTAGTAATTCCATTCACGCTGCAGCTTTTTCCTGTGTATTTTTCCCCTGGTCATTGCCTTTCACACTGAAGTTGTGTTTACAGAAGGCGATTCCCATCCCCCAATTTAGGTACTTTTATTGGATCCTAGGTTAAATAACCCAGGAAAACCTTTCACACTGCGGTGTATCCGGGTCTGTCCCGGGAATAACTATGGGAACATGACCTGGATTGACCAGGATTATTCCACGGTCCATGCCTCTGTGAAAAATGTATAATTCTCTCTTGCTATATAGTTCAACAGTAATCTCAAGGGTCCTATCCAGAGTTTGAAGATGAAAGGAAAACAGGTGGAAAATGAGCTTTTGCTGATTACACAAACATACTGACCAGCTTTACTAAACTATTAGACTTGCGCAATGAAACATCAGTTCTCAACTCTTGTATTATTTGTAACAGATAAAATTGGGCTCTTCTGAAATTAAACATGGTTTTACCTATGTGAAAACTTTTTTGTTTTAAACTGTTACTTTCAGACTCTGGATCGGGTCCAATGTATTCATTTTAGTGTAGACAATTTCAACACTAAAACTTTTTTTTTTCTCCCTTCTTTATCTTGATAGTCTTACTTATCAAAACAACCAGCTACTCCGACAAGAGCATCGGTGAGTACGGCTCATCATCACCTCTGTTTCTTACCCTTACGTGGGTTTTATTTGTGTGTTTACATATATGAAAAATATATGAATGTGCAGAAACTCCCATTCATAAGTCAGGCTATGATCACCTTTTAACATGTCTAATTTCTTTCTAGTTGACAAACAAGTAATGGTGGTGATAATTACAGTACAGTTGTGGCTTTTCACCATCATCAGGAACATATAATGATAATTACATAGACATAGAAGATTACATAGAAAGTGACGGCCCATCCAGTCTGCCCATTTGTTTATTCAAAACTATACTGACCCTAGACCCTATTTACCTCTTCCTTTGAAAGATGCCTTTAGCCGATCACAACCCTTGATATATTTGAAAACTACTATCATGTCCCCCCTCTCCCTTCTCTGATAAAAGCTATACATGTTTAGTTCCTCTAGTCTTTTTTGGCATTATTTTGTTACTCAAGACATGGACCATTTTAGTTGCTCTTCATTGCACAGAAGAGCAACTATGTCTTTCTGGAGATATGGCCTCCAGAACTGAACACAGTATTCTAGGTGAGGTCATACCAATGATTTATAAAGGGGCATTACTACTACTCTCTTTCTGCTACTAATTCCTCTCCCTATGCAACCAAGCATCTGACTTGCCTTTCTCATTGCTTTGTTACATTACTTGGCTACCTTTAAGTCACCGCAAATAATGACTCCTATATCCCTTTCCTCCTCGGTAGATTCTAATGTAATGCCATTAAGTATATATTAAGACTTTCAGTTTTTGTGCCCTAAGTGCATGATTTTGTATTTTTTGGCATTAAACTGCAGTTGCCACACTCTTGACCATTCCTCCAGTCTACCTAGTTCCTCCTTAATTTTCTGTACACCAAGTTCCTCCTTAATTTTCTGTACCCCATCTGGCATGTCTACTCTGTTACATATCTTGGTGTCATCTGCAAAAAGGCATATTTTCCCCTCAATACCACAGGCAATATCACCTATAAAGATATTAAATAGCACTGGTCCAAGTACAGAACCCTGGGGTACTCCACTGGTGACCTTTCCATCCCCAGAAGAGATTCCGTTTACTACAACCCTCATATAGCTACTGCCATTCAAGAAATGGGATTTTCTTTGTTGTCTATCCTGTAACCAAGATTGTATCCATGCAACTAGCTTTAAGTCCAACCCTAAAGTTTCCAGCTTATTTAACAGTCTTCGATGTGGCACAGTGTCAAAAGCCTTGATAAAATCTAGATAAGCTATGTCTACAGCTCCCCCTTTATCTAATACTTTACTGACCCAGTCAAATAATTCAATAAGATTTGTTTGACATGATCTTCCCCCAGTGGGTGACAGAGAGTAGAAGGGGCCAAATTGACAGCAATCAACAGAAAATGTCCCAATATCTTGCATGTAAACATTTTGAACAGTTTTAGCCTTCGCTGGGTTATTTTACCCCAGGCTGTCTCATGTACACATAGTGTCTCACATCCTATTCAGGTGATGGAACATTTCTCACATCTTATGTTTTTGTGGCTATGTTCCAGGGCTGTCCAGTAGCCTGAGACCAGAACTGCATGTTAGTCACAAGCTATGTAATACAGAACTCCTATTCAGTAAATCCTCCCATTGTGCCTTGTACAGAGAGTCATATTGTGATATAGATAGTATAACGATGGTCTGCCCCTGTATCACATAATAATGTGCTATTTTAGCACCTTTTCCTAACATGCTATAAGTCGCCTTGCTTTTGTACATGTACCACTTTTTTGGGCTTTGTCCCAATCTGGAGAACTTTGTTCTGATTGGGGCAGACACTGTAAGATGTTTTACCATTTAAAATAAAACAAAAATAGGTGGAGGCTAAACGGCTGCCTAGCTAATCACACTCTCTCTATGGATGTTACTTCCCCTACTTTTTGTCTCCGCTAGAGTTCCTGTCCCGACTTCTATACCCCATGTGTTAGTAGATGTGCTACATTTGTCAGCATGGTAGAAGCTGGACCATTCCAGATTGCATTTTTTAAAAACCAAAAAGTTGAAAACTGGCAGCAGTCAGCATGGACTGCCACAAAGTAATATACCACAAGACAGATTTTCTAAGTACACCCGGAGAAGCCAATATAGTCATATGAAAGTAGAATATGAATTTAAAAACTATGAAATACAGCCAGTCTACGGAGTTATTGATCAAAGCTTGGGTGGTTAAGAGGTATAACGACTATCTAAGGAAACTGCCTGAGATGGAATAGATAAAGAGAAAGGTGAAGAAATTTAATAGGTTAAATTGCTATCACTTGTACATTGTTCAGAGCAGTACACACATTGCTCTTGCCTACAAGATTTGTAGATGTCCTTGTTTCCTTGTATTTCAGGAGTCTCCTGCCAGAGCTCCAACAGGATCTCCTCGTACCCCTGGGCGTACAGGACCCACCACTGTGCCCAGCTCCTCACCTATGGTTGCTGTCAAGAAACCGGATCCCAATATTAAGAGTAAGTATTTAACCTATAGCAGCCTGTAATCCTGTGGAAAATCTTCCTAACTGAGAGGCTCCTAATGCTTTGACTGTGTTAGCAGAAAATCTGATTTACAGAGGAAAGACATTACAAATAGAAGACATTACTGGAGTGTTGGGGCTCGTGCTATTGCTGAAAACTTGAAGGTTTCACATTGCAACTTGCTTTTATTGAGCAGGACATTAGTTCTTTTCAGTGGGTTTGTTACAGGAATATATGGGAAATAGTTTTGGGGCTTCAATTACACCTTTTCCCTAACCCATTCTCAGTTTCTGTTAATATGTGAGGTTATTTTTTGTTTTCTTTATCATTTTTGTTGATGGTTTGTAGTTATCCAACATTTTAGATACTGTACTGGACCTAGGGTATAGAAATAAGAAGAAAACGTTGAAAGCTAAGCTGGCCATACACTAAAGCGATTATTGTCCTGATCATTTAATTATTAGGTGATCAGGCCAGTAATCGCTGTAGTGAGGGGGCATGATAGCTTTCATACGGCAATAATCGTATCAGAAATGCTCTGGTACAATTATATGATCGCTGGTGCCTGATATTTAAAGCAAATATAATCAGCTCACTGAAAGGAACAAGGGCCTCCCTGTTCTGCCAGGATTATCGGTCCCTGCAAGGTGCCAATATTGTGCATGGTGCCAATCTCAGGATCATTTCAGGATGGGAAATGATCTTGTTTATCCCCTCCTGCTGGGATAGATAGTGTATAGCCATCTTTATACTTGGGCAAAACCATTTTCATTTTCAGGGGAGGCAGTTGCAGGAGAAGCTAAATAAGTTTAAATATAAAAGAGGTCAACATCTGTGTGCAGTTATCTAAAGCAAAGTATTCTCTCTGCATACAAAGAATAACATTAAATTGAATACCCCTGAAGTTGAACATGGATTTGCCAAGGTGTTAATTTCTACCTGTTTATCTCTTATTTTCACACTCTGGATCTGGTCCATACTGCTCAATTGTTTTTCATAATATATTTTTATTATAATTTCCAACACCATAACACCACAATTTTATATTGATACAATAATAATATTGTATTATGTATGGCCAACTTAAGGGCAGTAAAGAACTGTATATAATAGGTGTTCTCAACCACTAGTATGTAAACCAATGTCTGGTGGTATAAGTGGCCACTGCGCATGCTTGGAAGCAGTTATAGTTTATAGAAGGATTTGTGCCTCAATGGCATATGTAAAAAATGGATATGAATATCATTACAAAAATATGTAATAGATATATATGGGTGTTGGTGATGGGTATGTATCTGCATGATAATGTCACAAATATGTAAACACAAGAGGAGGGAAACATGGGTCTGAGAAAATATGTGAAAGAAATAAGGAGTGTATGGGTTAATAGCAGGATCATAGCGAAGATGTAGGCAAAGAAACAAAAGGAGAGGGTAATGAGGATAGAATGGGATTGCTCAGTGGTACTTGACCTGATTCTATAGATGGTAACTGGGTAAACACCACAAAAAGTTTGAGAACCTCTGGTTTAGAATGGGTGTGGGTTAACGGTGAAGACAGCCCTTTTACAACAGGGCCGTTCCCTACCAGCTATTTTTGGTGTCACTCTGAAATAGCAGCCTAACCCTAAGACTCCCCTTGTAGACTAACCTCCTGTCTGGTGCGGTGAGTGTTCCGTCAGGTGCACCAGGGTGCTGTGCTGTGCTGGGTTTTGGAAAGCCAATGAATGGGTAGGTTGCCAATAATAAATTCTGCATACTTACCCATTCATTATGAAAACCTTCTAATTAGGCAGATTTTCGAATACAGAGCTGCTGGCTGTTTGTATTTTGGAAATCTGATTTTCATATTGGAGAACAGAACCCGTTTAGAACACTGCAGGCTTGTTGACACTTTGTGTTAATGTGGATTTACACATGTTTAGTTTTAAGCAATAATGTTGATTTTTGGAAAGATTTATAGGTAACTTATTTTGTGCTTTAGAATTGTAAGTGCAGCTTTATGATTTTAAGGCATAATATTGTATAAGACGTCTTAAAATCCAATTAGTGCAATCACTAAAGCGCATTTATACCAGATCAGTGTGAATGAGCTTTAAGGAGCTTGCATTGGATTGGAGCTTCTAGCAGTTGATATGCTTAAGGCAGACACCCCTAGCTACAAGGCTATTTTTACATATTGGGTATTTAACCCTGTACTGTCCACTCTTGTTGCAGACGCTGCAGCCAGTGAAGGTGTACTGGCCAGTTTCTTTAATAGTCTTCTGAGTAAAAAGACCGGATCTCCCGGGAGTCCAGGAGGGCCGGGGTCTGCACAGAACTCAGCCAAGAAGCCAGGTAGGCAAATCACGTTTCTAAAGTCACTAAACTCTTAAGACTGCAGCTCTGACAAAAAGCAAAGGTGTGTAACCTGTTATCTGGGTGCTTGCTGGTCTTTGCTGCTTTTCTTCTAGTGCCATCTTTGAAATCCGGCCCATCTCTCTCTCACACACTAGCTCGCGCTTTCCATTTCCTTCAACCCTCTGGTTGCTCTCCCTTTCTCTTGTGCCCTTTTTTTTGCGCTTTCTCTCTTTCTCATGTGTGCTCGCTCACCTGCTCTATCTTTCTCTTACTCTCTGGCAACTTTGTTCGCACCCTCTCGTGTCTTTGTTCGCACCATCTCCCTTTACCCCTCTCTCTCTCTGGCCCCCTCGCTCTCTTTCTCTGTGGCCCCCTCGCTCTCTTTTTGTCTCTGGCCCTCAAGCGCTCTCCCATTTTCTCGCTCACTCACACACTTTCTCATTCAATTTATGTGTTAAAGTAAAATGTCCTTTATAACGCTCCCTTACTCTTTCTCATGTATTTTGTTTCCCAAATAGGACAGAAGCCCGTACTGACCAACGTCCAAGAGGAACTGGACAGAATGACCCGCCAGCCGGACACTGTGTTAGCAAATTCTTCCCTGACGGAGAATGAGGCCTAATCAGCTTATTAAGCAAACTATTACACAACCTTTATGTAAATGACCAAATAATATGTATAATGGACTGATACAAAGGCTGCTCTGACTGAGAATACTGTAGGTTTTCTCGTGGAATGGGGCTGGTTAACTTGCTTGAACTCCATTTTCGCTTACCCCGTACAGGAATCTTGCCTTGAAATATTACACCTGATTAGGCCCCCAGGTGCAGAAAGTGGCTAACGTATCTCTGGTTTCTGCACCCATTAGCACTTAAACGTTTTGCAGTCAATCTCCTAAGGGTCAGGTGTTAGGGTTTTGATATATTGGTGGCATTGTCCTGTTTTAAGCTGTAAACGGAATCTGTTCTCAAGTTTGCATCATGTGGCTGACTTTCAGATGGCAAAAGGTTCTTGCGAGTCGGAACTAATGTGGTAACAAGAAAGTGCTAATGGGTATGGAGAATGAAGGCTCGACTGTAAGTTTGGTTAGGAATCTATAACAGACTGACCTCCCTTTGTGCATTTAGCCCCCCTCTTCCCTTGGGATGTGTTTGCAGGTGCAGGTAAAACTCTTTTACTCTTCCAAAGAATACCGGCCCTTACCCCAAGCAAACTGCAACTACAGAATTTTGGGTGTAAATTTGTCATCAGTTTGGAAGCTTTGAGAATTACAGATAGTGTGGCAATCGCATGGGACAAACAAAATAATGTTTGGTTACTTCCAAGTGCCTAGAAGGGTTCAGAATGTGCCACTAGGAGGTGCTTGGAGAATTTATGCACTGTATTAACAGTCACTTTTTTTTATATATATATATTATTTGCAAATGCTCTAGCAGCAACCTTCTGATATATGTTCTTACATCCAGGTTTTTTCACTGTGCACTCACCCCCTGGTCTCTAGATGTGCTGTAGACATAAAGGGGGTGTTGATGCAGGCTGCCCATTTGTATTTTATGTTTACCTAACATTTAAATGTTTTTTTTTTAAATAATATTAATGATTTTTATTTACTTACCAGACACAGATGGTATCTTCTGCATGTTCTATTGCAGTTAGTCATGCTGAGAATAGTTGCCCTTTAAATGTCTGTGGCATAAGGGGCGCTTGGTTTTTACCAGTAAATCAGCAGAGCATTATGGGAATATATTGCAGCAGGTAAGAACAGACAGGCTTCGCCTTGTTTAGTCTTGCATCCATATACATTTTTTCAAGATTTTATTTATTTTTATCCAATATATTGGCAGGCCATTCAGCTCCTACATAACATCAAACTGTATATTTACGCTTTAATGTGTATACTGCAGATGCTTGCTAGAAATAACTCCTGTGAATGTTAAATAATACCATTTAATGTTTTGTTCTCATGTTTTAAGACTGCCCTGAGTTTTTCTGTTCTTTTTTTTTTTTTTTTCTTTTTTTGCACAATGTTGCATTTGGGTGTTTTTCTTGGAAAAATTGGTATAGCTCTTTCCTAAACATAACTAAATATGTGCAAAGTCTCTGTAAAAATCACTAATGGCTGGATTATACTGCTTGGAAAAAAAATATATTTATATGTTCAGATCTTTCTGTAGACTATATTTTTCTTTAGATTTTAAAATAAATAATTTTCCCGTGCAGACTAATCCAGTTTAAAATATTGTGTATTTGATAGAAATTTGCCTTTATTTACCACTAGACTTCATTATGTGTTTTTTATTTTTTTTGTGTCCTGTTTATATAACCTAAACACTAGTAACTAATTACAATTGTATATACACTGAGTGGCTTTAGAATTCATACCGATGCGTCTGGTTTTGTGTTCTAGCTCAGTGGTTAAAAGAAGGTATTTGTAAATATGAACCATTTGGACCTAGTATGCAGTTAGTGATGACGTTAATGTTGTCTGCACCCAAAGGTTGTGGCTGTTTTATACTGACAAAATGGCTCCTTCCACTGCATTCATGTGACGCTTATTATGACCGTACAATTTATTTCATATGAATGTGTTAGCTGTTTGTTTGGTGTAAATGTCAAATACTTCTCCTCAGAACATGCTTACAGACTATGGTTTTCATTTAAATTTATTTTCAAATGTATGTGTAATATATATA
>WWET01001835.1:181021-194782 GCA_011038615.1 Limnodynastes dumerilii | reverse complement strand
TAACGTAACGGCTGCTAGTCTGACTATAACAACTTCTGTATCCAGATAAATATAACTTGTAATAAAGGGATTATTTTCTAAACGAGTGGTATGTGACATCACATAAGAGCAGCTTGGCACTCTTTATTTAATTAAACCTGCAACCATCCCATAGCACCAAAATTCTATGGAGTCAGATACAGCTAGTTTTTTTTAATTTTTTTATTTATTTTTTTCCTTCACTGGTATTTAGCAATGTTTGTTTCATGACCATACAGTGCATGTGTTCCAAGGACAAAAACACTATTTTTCTTTTTCCTGGTTTTTAGTAATTATCCTTTCAAATTAGTAATTCAGTCACCTCACAGTGGGGGCAGCCATTATGTGAGCTGAACTATATTCTGTTGAATGATTGACTTGTTTATTTATTAACAGGTTTTTATATAGCGCCTTTAGATTACATAGCGCTTTACAATTTTAACAATCATTATAACTGACTGGGTGGGTAAGAGGGCCCTGCCACAGGCTTACACTTTATAGGATATTAGGGATTGATACATAAGGGAAAGTGCTATATATTCACACAGCGGACCAGCCAGCTTTCATGGTAAATGTGCTCAGTGGTCTGTATGATCCAGTCACACAGCAGTGTTAGTAACAGAAATGAGGGGAATTTTAGTATAGAATGAAAGAACAAGTTTGGTTTAATCATGAAGTGATGGTCATATAATAAAGTTGTTGGAAATAATAGTGTAGACAAATGTTATGTAGGTTGTGGAATTTGGTACGCTTGTCTGAAGAGGTGAGTTTTGAGGGAGCGTTTGAAAGTTTGGAGAGTAGAGGATAGTCTTAGTGGTTAACCGGTAGTTACAGCAATCCCCCACACTAAACAAATGCTCTATGTCCTGTGAGGATCTAAGAGCAGGAGCTGGGATATATCTGTATTACTGGTGCAGTCATATTGATGGCCTTGTAGGTTAGCAAAAGGATCTTGTATTTGATTCTGTAAAATACAGGTAACCAATGTAGAGACTGACCGAGTGGAGAAGCTATTGAAGAGCGTTTGGCAAGAAAAATCAGTCTAGCTGCTGTATGTAATATAGACTGTAGTGGGGTAATGTGAGTCCAATAATGAGAGCGTTACAATAATCAATGCAGGAGATTATTAGTGCATGAATGAGAGTTTTTGCAGTGTCTTGTGTGAGATATTTGCGTATTCTAGAAATGTTTTTAGATGTATGTAGCAGGATTTAGAGACAAATTATTTGTGGGGAACAAAGGACAGTTCAAAGTCAAGGGTAACACCTAAGCACCGAGCTTTAGCAGTAGGGATTATTTCAGTGTTGTCGACAGAGATAGAGGGGCCAGGTGGGTAGCTTTTATTGTAAATTGGTGGAAATATTATTAGTTCAGTTTTAGATAGATTAAGTTTGAGATGACTGGAGGACATCCAACAAGAAATGGCAGACAGGCAATCAGTGACACGGGCCAACACAGTAGGTGAGAGATCAGGGATGGATAGGTAGATTTGCGTATCATCTGCATAAAGATGATACTGAAATCCAAATGACTTTATTAGCTCTCCAAGGGAAGTTGTATAAATAGAGAATAGCAATGGACCCAACACTGAGCCTCGCGGTACTGCAACAGATAGAGGAAGAGCAGGGGATGTGGATCCAGAAAAGCGAACACTGAAAGAGTGATTAGATAAGTAGGATGTGAACCAGGAAAGAGCTGTGTCCCGAATACCCAGCGATTGTCACATTTGTATGAGAAGAGAGTGGTCAACAGTATCAAAAGCAGCAGAAAGATCCAGTAGTATTAGAAGAGAGTAGTGTCCGTTTAGATTTCGCAGTGGTTAAGTCATTGAGCACCTTAGTCGGTGCAGTTTCTGTGGAGTGCTGGGAACGAAAGCCTGACTAAAGAGGATCCAAATCATGTAAGGAGAGGAAGTGAGAGAGGCGAGTGTAGACAAGTTTTTCAAGAAGCTTTGCAGGGCAACGAAGTTGGGAAATAGGATGATAATTTGAGGGAGAATTGGGGTCAGAGTTTTGTTTTTTTTTAGAATTGGGGTTATCAGTGCATGCTTGAATAAAGAGGGGAAGATACCAGTAGAGAGAGAGAGAGATTGCAGATTGTAGTTAGGTTAGGAATAAGCACAGGAAATAGACATCTACTGACCTTTGAAGGTACAGGATCAAGAGGACAGGTAGCAGAGTGGGAAGAGCAGAAAAGAACAGATATTTCTTCATTTGTGGGTTGGAATGAGGACATGATGCCTGGGTGTGGATGAAAGGGACTGAGTAGTATGTTAGCTGATGATGATGAGGAGGACGCCAATTCCAGTCTGATATTGTCAGTCTTGTCCTTAAAGTACAATGCAAGATCTTGAGCACTGATGGAATGATGAGGTTTACAAGAGAATTAATAAGCTGAATTTTAATAAATGATTGTGGTTGCCTCCATGGTGATTATATAAAAAGTCTGTAGCAATACTGAGTCTGGATGTGGACTGTAAATGTGTTCAGTCAGTTTATTTTCACTTCAAAGCAGAATAGCTCTAATTAAGAGATCAGGATTATATGTCATAAAACCAAGCATAAAGGATGAAATACAATAAGATTCCAGTTGAGAGACCTTAAACAGGGTACACACTGAGTCTTCACCCGCTCCTGGTACTGTTACAGTAATTCTTCCCATAAGCCTTTTTGCGATGATTCTGTAACGGTGATGAGAATGAAACCGAAAGTAAAAGGCAGTTCAAATAAAGGAAGTTCTGACAGGTCGGGTCAGCACACACACATAGAGCACAGCAGACATTAGGACATCGCTGAACTTGTAAATTTAGGAACTTCCAAAAAGTCAAATCTCACAATGCAGTTTCTGATGATTCTGCAGCATTGGGGGAATATACACTGGTAAGATGTCAGAACTATCACTATGTTACGCATTAGGGGCAGACCCAGCATTTACGATGGTCGTATCCCCGCCATGTAAATAAGGGGTCGGGGCAGGGAAGCGGACCTAGTCGTAAAACTTAAGGTAGGAATCCAGATTTACTACAGTCAGCGGGGAGTGCAGGGGGCGTGCACTCCCTGTTAAGTGCATGTACCTACGGACCCCCACACGCATGTAAAGTGCACATAAAGCTTGCGGGCCTTTGTTATGATTCTGTTTCTTTGTAACTTCAGAGATAACAAACAGCCCTCTAGGTTAAAATCCGTTACTAGGAAATAACCCATATGGGAGTTGGGAAGGGTAGTGAAAGTTCATAGTATAACTTGGTGATGTGGTTCCAGCCCACCGTAGGCTTCTAGTTGTATGCATGAAAGGGACTTCACTGAGGCTGAGGGATTGTCTGAATAGTTCAGCACTGCAGGAAAGGAAAAGTGGAGATGTTGCCCATAGCAACCAATCAGATTTAGCTGAGACTTTCTAGTATGTAATAAGAAAGTTAGAGCTAGAATTTGATTGGTTGCTATGGGCAACATCTCCACTTTTCCTTTCCCACGGCTTAGTAAATCTGGCTCCTGGTGTTTTCCACAATTTAATTCCTGAAACATTTTAAACCATTCATGTAGAACGTTTAAAGTAAATGCACTACTGGTGGTATGTGGGGCTACCGGGCAAGGTTGTAATGATGTAGCAGCTGTACAAGTCCTGCCAAGACAAGTACAAGTACCACTGGCTGACATCCTGTGGTCTACAGGGTTACTGGAAATAGGGGTATAAACTGTATTGTTATCTCTAATGAAAGCAATAAAAATATATCTAATCCTGATAAACAGGATATACCTCACAATTCAGTATGTAGGAGAATCTCCTTTTTGTTTTACAACTTTTTAGTTGTGGTTAATTCAGCTGCTGCAAAAAGGCAACAGCGGATACAGGGCTGAATCGTTGGTTGTTTTGGTTGATGTATATGGCACTCTACAGTCTCATTGTAAGAAAAGCAAAGAGACCAGAGACTAATTGAGAGTAATTTCTTAAGACAAATTATAAATGTTACTGTTTTGTGTGTCTTGATCACCCCAGCATTTAGTATTTATTTTTTTAAATAGTTTTGTCAGTGTGAGGACACCATAGTGAAAGTAAAATGTAGATTCCAGGAACCATAAAACAGAAATCAAGCAAAACCGCCAGTCAGGTTGGCTTCCTACACCCCTGCTCACTGGCTGAAACAACTGATATAGAAGCGCAATGCGGCTGTAGTTTCAGCGGGCGAGGGATTAGTGGGCGCAAAGGGAGCTCTCCTGTGATGACACTGGGAGAAAAACCACCAGTCCAAATATCGCACATGGGGGAGAAACAGGAAGTCTGAGAATACTTCAGGGGGTAAGTAAAGGCGCTTCTATTCAATTATGAAGTGTGTGTGTGTGTGTGTGTGTGTGTGTGTGTGTGTGTGTGTGTATGTGTGTTTTTGATAATTTTACCCTGACCTGTGGGTTTAGAGGAAATATTACTTCACTAAAAGGGTTGTTAAACGGTTGAGGCTAACAAGGTAGAACAATTTATTGGGATAAATAGTCTCCTAAATCTTAAACTAAATTGATTTCAGACTGGGTCTAGGATCAATATAGCTGGGTAAAAATAAAAGGGGCCAGGTTGGGTCCTGTAGTTTTATCTGCTGTCACTATCTATGTTTCTGTGTTATGTCAACACCACTACCTACAAATGATCAGTTTTGGTTATGCAACTTTTTTTCTGTGGCCTCGTACGACGACCATCAGCAGTTTCTAGAACATAGAGCGTCACTTATGAGCGGAGCAGCATTGCATTAATATGGCATCACTATGGAGTGCAGGCACATAGAACCCATCCTACAGTTCGTGTTTGTGTGCCCAGTATTCCTAATTGTGAGGATCAGTCCTCAAGGTTTCTATCAGTCTGTTTATAGATATCGGTTTTACCACCCCCTTTCTCCTCTAAGGCAAGTTAATGTTTATCAAACAGAAGGATTTAAAATGCTGCAGTAGTCCAAAGTCTGACACGGCACATAATAATCTGATGTTCCTCCCAAATTTTGGCAGCTTTGTCTTTTACAGACTATGTACAATTTTTATTCAGTGACTGATGTTTAGGCTGCTGCTGCCTTCTGGAAATATTTATTGTATCTAAAAATAAATTTGAGCGCGTGACGTGTTACTTTGCAGTAAACTTGCTTTTCTCCGTTTTTATTCTCTGTGTATCAGTCTCTAAGTGGATACAGCTATTTCCGTGTGCTACAGTGTTAATGCAGGTAACAAAATGTTAGTCTATATTGTCCAGGGGGGTGATTGGCTTTGGTCTGGGGCTCTTATCATTGAGGATAAGCAGGCTTCATGTGCTTTAGGGTAAAGAACAAGAATCTTCATTGGGGGTCTGATTCAGACTTAAGAAGGAGCTTGAAAATAATAGAGGAAAGTTTCTCTTGGGCAAAACCATGTTGATTTCAGGGGGAGTCAAGTTAATTGTATTCTTTGCATGCAGGGATATATCTTTGAATTGCTTACGGCACACAGATACTGACCAGCTTTACAATTATACCCCTTTCACATCACCACCAAATACCTGGGTTTTTTCCCAAAAACCTGGGTATTTGGCGGTGAAGTGAAAGGGGTACTTTCGGTTGACCCGGGAAAAAAGAAGGGGGTTTCCTGGGTCCTATCTGGTCTTTCATATTGCCTTTTGATTGGTTCAGATTTGTTTACTGTAATGGCAACAGTAAACAAATCTTTTTAGCGTTGGATGAATGAAAAAAAAATAATTGCAAGTATAGTTCTACAAGCATCAGCATGCCCAAGGATGGCAGGCATGCTAGCGCTTGGAGAACCACAAGTGCCAGCATGCCATCATCCTATGCAACAAAACACAGTTATGCCCCTCCTAGCTAATAAAATATAGGGTCGGCCCCTAACAAAAAAAAAATACTTAACGTTTAATGCCCCCCTATAAAAAAAGACTTTGAATACACCTATATACAAAAAAATGTACATTTAATACCTCAAATAATAAAAACATAATGACATTGAATACCCCTATATACAATAAAATATTTACATTTAATACCCCAAATAATAAAAAAAAATATTTAATGCAAATTATATAAAGCATATAATAAATAAAATGACATCAAAATAAGAAAAAAAGAAATACTTAGTATCTCGATTAGGATCCAGTCTTCCAAGCTTTTAATCCGTGGGGGTGGTCTTTGAAAAACAAAAAACCCTATGGCCCGCCGCAACTCATGTCCTGCACGCAGGATATCCTGATACTGACAGCTCTGCTGTTATTGGGGTATATTTATACCCTTGCCCAGCCAGGGAAATCCCTTTTCCATGGGGGACCAAATCATTATTTTATGCTTTATTTAATTAGCATTAAATATTTTTTTATTATTTGGGGTATTAAATGTAAATATTTTATAGTATATAGTGGTGTTCAGTTAAGTATATTTTTATGTTGGGGGCCAGCCCTATATTTTATTTATTAGCTAGGAAGGGCATAACTTTGTGTGTTTTTGCACAGGATGACAGGGCATGCTGGCACTTGTGGTTCTCCAAGCGCTAGCATGCCCTGCCATCCTTGGGCATGCTGATGCTTGTAGCACTACAAGCATCAACATGCCCTGCCGCGTTAAAGGCAAAAAACCCGGGAAATTCAGTCCCGGGTTTTTTGGCGCTTAAGTGGCTTTTTTTTTTTTTTCTCCTCCCGGCAAAAACCTGGGTTGAAATACCAGGGTTTTTTATAGTTGGTGATGTGAAAGTGGTATTACACTGTTGTTTAGACATGGGATAGAAAATGCCACCTCTCAATTCTAATACAGATGAAATATGATTCCCCTGCAATCAACATGGTTTAGCCCAGGAGTAACTTTCCTCTTATTTTCAAGCTCCTTCTTAAGTCTGAATCAGGCCCTGAAAGTCTAATTATTAAATATCAGTAATAGTAATCCTGTTCTAATATATTGGTTTAATCATCCAATTCCTAGTCATTACTACTATTACCCCCATTAGCTTAAAATGCAAATGGTAAAAAAATAGAACTTAAACACTTTACAATTTCATGCATTTAAAATGTCAGTTGCGCAACAATGTCATTATTTTCATCTGATTTGTATTTATTTTGCAAGGGGTTTTAATATCTCTCTATTTTAGGTTTTGAGGCTATAAGTTCATTTATGTCTGCAAATGTTAGACAATTGTATTCCTTGGCAATTTTTTTCATACCGAGATAATAAAATATTTCACAAGGGAGCTGTGGCAGTAAGAAAAGTAATACCCCCTATCCATCTGTAACATGTGAGAGTACAAAAATATAACTGATGACTCAGAAATCTAACTTTGCTCCCTTGAAGACTCTGTCCCCTCATTCTGTAAAAAGCTGTCAGCCTATTGCACAAATTAATTCTGTTTGTGTGTAATGCTAAAATATTTTATACATCAAAGGATTCCCAGATTTCTCAAGGTGTTGTAGGTGCTGTTGTGTCCCCATGATTTGTTTTTGACACACTGAAAATAACAGCTTGCGCTTGTCATCTGGGAGAAGATAAATCCTGAGGGATGCAACTGCTTGAAGGAAAAGCTGTATATTTAACAGGAGCTCTGTTAAGGCTTTTCCATCTGTAAATCTCCTGTAAAACACTTTTTTTTTTTCTTCCGGGTTTTTGCTAGGCAAATTGCCGTGTCAAAAAAATAAATAAAAAAACCTGCGTTATAAGTTCACCTATACCTGGGAAATTCCTGGGTCTGACCGTTACACATGTGCCATGAATTTCCTGTATCTGCCCTTGCATGCAACTGTCAGTCAGCCTAAAGAGAAGCTTTTATTTGCTGGAAAAAAGTGAAGGGGACTTAATTTTTTTACACAATGCATGGGACTTTTAAGAAACGAGGATCAGAAAGGAGACCGGTAACTGCAACAGGAGTAAGCAGCATTTTAGGAGTACATGTATGTCTCTTCTGGTCCGCCTGCAGTTCCGATATTCGCAGGACCAGAAAGGAGACACACAAGTACTAAATTCACCTTTCACATCACCAAATACCCAGGATTTTGAAATATCTGGGTTTTTAGCAGTGATGTGAATGGGGTTCAAGATGATGGACTAGATTTACTAAGATGCGGGTTTGGGAAAACGGAGATGTTGCCCATAGCAACCAATCAGATTCTAGATCTCTTAACTATTACATACTAGAGAATGTTCACTAGAAACTGGTTGCTATGGGCAACATCTCCACTTTTTCAAACTCGCAATTGATTAAAACAGAAATTTAGTAACATATGCATATATGCATATACAAGCGAGGTTCTGGCAGTATGTACGAGACGGGGATGAACTCCCCCTGTCACTCCCCTTTTTTGTATGGGCTTTATGGTAGTTACGCTGTCATAAGCCTGCCTTAAGTGAAACGTGCGTATCGGTAATCCGTATGACCGTTGCGTATTTATCAAACCCTGCCCCTACTGTAAACTTTACATTCCTCCCCCGCCCACCTCTCGTACTTGGTGGAGGGGAAGAGCTGCCCCATCAGATGGAAATCGATAGGAGTTACTATCCAAAATTAGTCGTAACATCTGGAGGGCGCATGCGTCCTCCCATCTATATAGCCCAATTACGCACATTGCGTGCAAGCAAGCTAGCAGCCTATTTCTACGCATGTCTTGTCCAAGTGAGTAATGTCTCTGTTACAGGAACTTGGTTTCAGTGTTTCAAACTGAAGGTCAGGCTAAGTGTTTATTTCATTTTTAGTGTCCAGGTGCTCCTAGGCTGAAAAATCTGGGGCAGCACCTTTCACATCACCAATTATTGTGGTCGAACATGGGAAAGACCCTCTTTCTTTATATAGCCACGGGATATCCATGGACAATTACTACCACCCTGCAATAACCTGGGATTTTCAAGCCGGGTTATTGTAGGATGATTAGCTGTAAAAAACAAAACAAAACAAAAAAACAAAAAACACCTTAAAACGCTGCAGGGTAGACCCAGAAAATTTAAGGTTCCTGGTCTGCCCTGACAGTGTAAATGGCTGCCCACCATAGCAACAGTCAACAAATACCTCCTATTATGTGTGTTAGGTACCTTTCACAACACCACTTACAGGGGTCAGACATGGGAAAAACCATTCTCTTTTCCTGTGTCTGTGTACCAGGTCATAAAACCCAGGACCAGAACCCTGGTACCTTCCACATCACCACCAAAAACCTGGGTTTCAGCTGAGACATGGGTTACAGGCCAAAAACCCAGGTTTTTAGCAGTGATGTGAAAGGGGTATAATTGATAAGTTAGAATTGTTGTTTTTAATTAACTTGCATTATGACAACAGTTTGATATATTGTTCTCTTTAATAACTGGATATCCGAAATAACCTAAAATGGGCCTTATCCTTACGTTATTTGTTTTTAGTTTTTTTTTTTTTTTAGCTGTAACTGCAATCCTGCGAATCACATGATGTCATGAAGATTGCGTTTTCTACTAAGTTTATATTTAAGTCTAATGACCAATCACTGCTAAAATTATTGTAATTATATTAACACCCGTTATGTTAATTATGTTTTTTGATGTATAAAACTAATGTTGAGCTGTTTTGAGCAGCTTGCATTCATTTCTGAATCTGCATGCTCTGTACGTGTACATATGTATATAAAGAATTATATTATATTATTATGCTGTAAAGTCTTGGGACCTGATTCAGAGACTGAAATTAAGAGGAAAGTTACTCCTGGGCTAAACCATGTTGATTGCAGGGGAGTCATATTTCATCTGTTGAAAACAGTATTAGAGTTGAGAGGTGATGTTTCCTATTCCAAGTCTAAATAACAGTGTGATAGTAAAGCTGGTCAGTATCTGTGTGCAGTAAGCAATTCAAATATACATCCCTGCATGCAAAGTATACAATTAACTTGACTCCCCCCTGGAATCAACATGGTTTCGCCCAGGTGTAACTTTCCTCTCCTGAAATCTCTGAATCAGGGCCTTGGTCTCTGAATATTTCAAAGCTACATAAGTAATAACCTCAATAGTGGAAGTACAGCCAGGATAAAAAGGACGAAAGAACGCATTAAGTAACAGGTCTTATTTTATGTCCCGTAGGTCCTTGCCCTTCTCTCATTCATCTGCATTGAGACCATAATGGAGTGCTCGCCTTGTGAAGGGTTGTATTTCTTTGAGTTCGTCAGCTGTAGCGCCTTTGTAGTGACCGGCGTCTTATTGCTCATGTTCAGCCTGTCTCTGCACGAACGAGTCCCTCACATCAACTGGAACTTGACGGTGAGTTCCCTGTGCGCTCTTTGTACTTCTTATGTCACTATGCTCCACCATTTTATCTGTCATGGGGTCTGTTTACTTACCTCAACGTTTTTAAATGAACCTTGCTTATCCAGGCTGCTTCTGCCCGCAGTGAGCCCTGTAGCTTTGTTCATTATATTTACTAATACTCGCCCCTCCTGCGAGGTCCCGCGATGATCTCCAAGTTCATCGCTGGACATTTCATTTATAGAAAGTTTTTTTATTTCTTCTTTGTTTTTATTTTTTATTACTAGTGATATTATAAATGTATTTTTTATGATAAAAATTTACTGAAAAAAACAATCCTTTTTTATTTTGAACATTTACACACACATGTTTGTTTCAGTGGTCTCCTCATACATGCCCCCCTTTTCCTCCCACTAATAACAGCTTTTAGGGGCAAGAAAAGAGGGGTAAATGGGGAGATCGCTGTAATGCTGGCGTTACTTTTCCGCCGGGAGCGCAGTGTTAAACTCCGCTCCGAGGCTTTGTAAATATAACAGAGCGCCGGCCCACTCTGAAAAGAACGGGCCGACGGTGACCCCCGATATTTACATGAATTGCCATGGAAAATAACAGTTTCCATGGTGATCCATTGTTTGTAAATAACAAAAACTTCATTTTCATGTAATAATGCCCATTATCGCATGAAAATGATCTTTGTAAATAGTCCCCCATATGGAATTAATATTGAAGGGTTTTATTTTTAATATGAAAGTTCTTTGCCATACCTACACCACAGACCTTCACTATTGTCTGCATCGCCCCTTTCTTCACTCTCTCCTGATCCTGATCATCATTGGAGCCCTCGCCACCGGCTACAACATCCCTCCAAGAACTTTCAACTTCTACTCCCCAGACTCAACCCACGCCATTATTCCCTGTACACGCACCCATCATCTACACCAGAGCTCCGCAATCGGTGTGCCGAGGCACACCAGTGTGTTGTAGCAAGTTGTCAGGTATGTCGCGGACCAGCCATCCCCCTCATCAGTGGTTTGGGAGCTGTAATTTAATACAAACAAACCACAACTTACCTTCCGGTGGCGGGACCTGGCTTCCTCCTCTTTCTTACTGCGTGGTGTCTGCCGGACGTGATGACGTCACGCCCGGCAGACACGCAGTAAGAAAGAAGAGTAGCGCACGGAGAGGAGCAGATCTGGGAGCCAGTAGACAGGATTAATGTCTGTGTACAGAACCAAAGGTTAAAGAAGATGATCAAATAAAAGGTAAGTAAAGGAGCAGAGGGGCAGCAAATGAAGGGGAACATGTGATAATGGGGCAGCAGGGGATAAAGGTGGCTCAGTCTGTGATGGAATGGCAACAGGATAAAGGTGGCACAGTATGTGATGAAGGGGCAACATTGAAGGAGACACAGTTTTATAATCAAGGGGAATAGTATGTGATAAAGAAGTAACATTTGAAGGGGGCACAGTATGTGATAAAGGGGCAGTGGACACTGAATAATGAAGGGGCACAGTGTATGATGAAGGGGCAGCGTTTGATAAAGGTGGCACAATATGTTATGAAGGGGTAGTGTATGGTAAAGGTGGCACAGTATATGATGAAGGGTAGTGTATGGTAAATGTGGCACAGTATGTGAAGAAGGGGCAGCGTGTGATAAAGGTGGCACAATATGTGATGAAGGGGTAGTGTATGGTAAAAGTGGCACAGTAGGTGATGAAGGGGTAGTGTATAGTAAAGGTTGCATAGTATGTGATGAAGGGGCAGCATGTGCTAAAGGTGGCACAGTGTATAATGAGGGGGCAGCGGCAGATAAAGGTGACACAGCATGTGATAAAGGTGGCACAGTGTATAATGAAGGGGCAGCATGTGATAAAGGTGGCACAGTGTGTGATGAAGGGGAAGCGAGGTTGAAAGAAGAATATCCTCGGATTTACGACAAGGCTATCGCAATTCTGCTCCTATTTTCTACAACAAATCTATGTGAACAATGTTTTTCAACTGGTTTTAATATTAAATGATAAGTGGTTGTACTGGAAGGGCCTAGACCAAGAACTGCGGGTTACTCTGTCAAATATTAAGCTGAAAATAAAACTATTGTGCTCATTAAAACAAGCGCAGGTTTCACATTAGTTGTAGTTAAAAGTTAATATTAGTTATAGTTATAAGCTGACATAGTTAATATTAGTTATAAGAAAATAAAGTTATTAACTGCGATGTTAAATTTATCAAATAAAAAATAACAAATGTCATTTCTGTGTATGTACTTTGTAATTCCTGCTTTTTTAAAATATATTTTGCTTTTGGTGCGCCACGGAATTCTAGGAAGGGCTTAGGTGTGCCGAGGCTGAGAAAAGATTGAGGAGCGCTGATCTACACTTACACTGTTTGTTTGAGCGCTCTAGCCCATCCTACATCCTACTATTGACTACTTCTAATGTTCCTTGGGCATTAGCGGGTGACAGCAGCTCGCAGTAATACCACACACTTAAACACTGCCACTATTTCCCCCTTCCCATCCTCCACAATCCCCCCGCCGTCCCCTCAAGCGCTAACCCCTGCCATTACTTTATATTTAATATAAATAGAAACAATATTCCATAGTTATTGAACGCTTACAGATGTCTGCTGTTCTCTATAATGAATTATTTCTATAATACTCAACCTTATTGCCTTATTTGTTACAGAAATCTACAGCTGAATAACATTTATTTTATCAGGTATTGCATGAATATTGTATAATAGATTTAACGCAAAGTTTGTGGGGTTTTTTTTGTTTTGTTTTTTACTCAGTTTTGAAAGTCTTTAAGTTTTACAGAGGTGTGACCAGAGAATAATTATGGGGAAAAGACGCAAAGCAATGGCATGTCTACTTAATTGCGTGCTTTATAATCTGGCTGTAGTCCCAACATACTTTCAATTGAGTAACCTAATTTTTTTTATTTTTTTTTATAATATCAAAAGTATTGTTTCCTGATATGGATTTTATTATATGTCTATCTAGTGATTAGCGATGTTGGCTGAGTCACATGAGCTGCAATCTGTAATAATCCTGATACAATGTACCACCGTTCTTTCATGAAACATGATAGTTTTCTTACAACCCTTCCCAGGGGGATTAAAATAAAACGGCCTCTACACCAAGATTATATTTGTCACATGATACTACAATGTTGCTTTACTGTGAGGAGAATGTGCTGAAGTACTATTTATGTTTGACTTTAAATAAAATGGTCATATATTTGGTAGTGATGCATAAAATGGAGTGAAGCCAAAGTAGAGAGTAGCAGCTATAGCAGAGAAAATCTACACCTATGTAAAGCAATGTTGAACTTCAGGGGTGGTAAATTGGAGCTTTACAGTAAAGTTATTCAGTATGTGTGCAAAAAAAAAATATTAACCAGTATTTTCCCTTTCTGCAATAATAATAAAAAAATAATTTTCACTCCTTCACATTTTGTTATTTCTCTTAGATCAGCTTAAAGGGGTAGATCCAGACGTATGTTCTCGTAGCGTATTTACGATATCGTAATTGTAAGGTCACCCCCCCC
>WWET01001835.1:166152-180986 GCA_011038615.1 Limnodynastes dumerilii | reverse complement strand
GCACTTCCCTCGGATGCACGTACTTTTGCTGATTTATGACTACCAAATCCTACCTTATCTTTTCCAAGCGTAACCATGCTCGAACGTAGCGTCCTGGCGGTCGTAACTGCCTAACCCAGCCCATACTGTACAATTTAAATGCCTCCCTCCGCCTCCAGTGCGTATTTATAGCTAGCGTATGGTTGACACGCTCCTTTGTACGTATTTACGAAATTGATGCGTAACAACTGCCGTGCGCATTTGTAATGCACTACTTAGTAGGAAGTTTTTATGATTTGCCAAAGGAACGATAGTGAGGTGAATCTGGAAGTTAACTATACAGAAAATGAGTCTGACCACAATTCTGCAGTTTAAAATTCTTTTTCTTTTACTAAAAAGAGTTAGTAACTTTTTTCGTTTTTTTTTTTTTTTTCAAAATAAAGAATTAGTTTTGGTTCAACAACTATTATGTTTGTTTTCTTTGTTTTTATAAATACACTAATCCAGAACATACAGTGAATACAGTGAATCCATATAAACAAAAAAATAGTTACTGATTTTAAGTCTGAGAAAACTAACAATAGAAAACCGTACAGTTCAAAGTAAGTAGACGGTGCAAATCATACAGTAATAACTAGATTCACAATTCTTATGGTCAATGTTAAAACTATAATCATTGAAACCGCTTCTCCCACACACTAGTTACAATACACATCTACACATTCCAAAGAATTGGCAACATAGACACAGAAACAATGTAAAACCTTCTGCTTGAGGAAAAGTAACTATTTCTAAATAACTATTCTTTCCTATTATGAAAAGTTATATGCTTTACACACTTTTAACTAAATGGACTAAATATAATAGATTTTACAGTCACACCCCAAAGTTTCTGTAATGCCCAACCCAGTCTGTAGCTTTCACCCTTCTCTTCAAGGTCCCTTCTCCTCTATTCTCTGCACTCACTCTCTTTACCTCTATGACCGATATTGACTTCCTCAGCCGTTCCACTATTAAATGCTGTCCCTTTAATGTCTTCCTTCTGCTCCTCCTGACAACCCCAAACACTGTACGGAGTAATTCCTTCCACTAACACTTAGCACTTTATTCAATACTCAGCACTCAGCATTTTCTACTCTGCATAGCGGTCCTTGGTCAGCTTTAGCCATGTTACTCTTTACAGAATGGCTCTTGGTCAGCGCTCCGCTTTCGGCACCTCAGGGCAATTCTTCGGTCTGAATTCCGCACCAGTCACTTCAAAGCGACCCTCCGATCAGCATGGGAACACTTGTCACTTTACACAGCGGCTCTCTGTCTGCACTTGTTACTTTACACAGTGGCTCTCTGTCGGCACTTGTACTGTAATACCTTTCTTCCAAATGCCTCCTTCGACGACACTACGCCACCTCAGCACTGCTTCACGGCTGATGTTCACCTGCTTACTGCTGCGTCGCCTCCCGAAAATCACCTCCTCTCACTTTTCTGCTGACATGACCCCAACTCCTTTCCTTTCTCAATCCGATAGCAGTCGACACTGTCCGAAGTTATTACTGCTTATTGTAACTCTCCGGCCCCTGCTTTTTACACCGTCGCCACCGTATTTCACCAGCTCCAGAGACAATAATCCACCTTCATCACTTTCTCCTCACGACTGCTACTGTACCTCACCAACTGCCAACTCCCCAACCACAACCAGTAACTTCCAGAGCTCCCCCGCGCTACCTCTCGCACGTCCTGATCAGCTGGTAGTTGCTAAGCAACCACCTGTGTGTCAACTCTGCAAGCCTCCTTCCCTTTACGCGAGCCACACTCAGGGAAGCCCCCCTAGTGGGCTATTACAAATGCCAGAACGTACAAACAGCTGAAGTTACGCAAGTAACTTCCCCCCACACACACACACCCGCAAACTCACATACATACACCCCCAAACACACACATTCTTGTTTTATTTATAAATAACCCATGTATTTAGCAGAGAATGAATATAGCTGGCCAGGAATCTGACTTTTCTGCTTATAAACTCCTCTGGGATTTTCTGTAGTTAGCAATCTGTCATTTATAAAAGGATTCAAATCTGTTGGGTACTGCCCTAAGGAATGCAGTTAGCTACTTGTGTTTCCTTCCTCTTTATAATCCCTTTATATATGAACTCTTAGTAAATTTCTGGGTTTGGGGGAATGTAATGATGTATAATGCTGCTTGATGTAATGAGCTTGTTTTGCTTCTGTCTGTCAGGGCTCTTCTCCAAATGGTCAGTGTATAAAATAGGAATAGGAAATAAGGACCGGCCCCTCCCCGCCTCACCAGCTAATCTAAATACCTCCCCCCTCCCACTTCTGTCTAAAAACCCCCAAGGCGGCATTACTCTGCTCCTTTTCACGAATGTTGCTGCGTGCGGTCTGTAAAAAAACGGCATCTACATGCCTATCGGCTACATAGATAGCGTAAATTACCTACTACGCATGCGCAGTAGGTAATTTCGGACACGTAAAAGCCACAGCTTCTTAAGTGTGAATCAGGTTCTAAATACTTCACTCCCCTGCCAAAACAGCTAGCCTATGTCAGGACATACTGGTCACTGGTAATGACTTGTAGTTTAGCCTGTAGTCTCCGCCGCATGATTAAAAAATATTCTAAACCATGGGTGGCCAAGCTCGGGTCTCGTGAGCTACCAACGGTCCATGTCTTCCAGGTCTCCTTGTTGGAGCACAGGTGTGTTCATTACTGACTGATGCATTCAAAACAATCTACAGTTGGAAGTGATTATCTCACCTCTGAGGAGACCTGGAAAACATGAACCGTTGGTAGCTCACGAAGGCCGAGCTTGGCCAACTGGGGACACTTTTGTAGGATCTAGACGACTCTGATTCACATTCTTCTTATTTATGACACGCCGCATCTGTTAAAGTTTAACTTTTCCTTAACATGTCTGGAGAAAGAGACCTAGGGCTTAGATTTATTATCTGTGGGTTTGGAAAAGTGGTGATGTTGCCCATATCAACCAATCAGATTCTAGCTGACATTCTCTAGTATGTAATAGGAAAGTGAGAGCTAGAATCTGGTTGCTATGGGCAACATCTCCACTTTTCCAAACCCACTGCTTAGTAAATCTGGCCCCTAATCTTCCAACAAATGTTTGGATGTTTTTGTGAAGCACAGAAATAGATTTTTGTAGCAGTAATTGGTAATTCTGTGAACCATATTCTGCCTTTCTAGATTTGTTGAGAAACAGATATATATGGAAACATTACACCAATGCGCTCTACAAAAGCAAGCAAACAAAAGACCTTTGGCTCCCACCATCCTTTGCATGCCACTGTGGCACCTGTGCACCTCAGATGTTATGGGACTTCTAAAAGTCCCAGCATGTTGTGACAGCATAGCCATATCAGACAGAAGAAAAGGCATTTTGGGAGTTAGTCTTAAGACGGTTATTAAAACAAAGCTCACCCGGAGCTGGTCATCGATAATTGGCACGATATACTGCCTACTGCCCTATACGATTATTATTTGCTGTATGTCATGTGCCAATCTCTCAGAACACAGAAAAACGGTCCAAAAAAGCTCTGGGCCAGAAACCCTTCTATAGCTCCAGTTATCCTCCAGTACGTGGTCACTATGTGATGTCTGGTGATTTGATTGCGTAGCTAGTCGTATTCTGTGGGCAGTGTTTTTCCTAATTATTTCTGCGTTCTGCTTTCTACGTTTGCCACGTGAACAAAGTCCTGAGTGGATAAATCTGACTCTCATTGTGTAATGTGTTTTTGTGTTTCTAGGATTTGGTGAACACTGGGCTGAGCGCGCTGTTTTTCTTCATTGCTTCTGTAGTCTTGGCGTCTCTGAACCACAGATCTGGGGCGGAAATATCTGCAGCGGTAAGAGAAACGCTGTCATTTTTCCAATGAAAAGAGCAAATTGAATGGGTTGACCCAAACCAGGCCCTTTTTCTTTTCTTTAGTCTACAATAAATAGATTATAGAGCCTTCTGTCATGCAGCTGTTCCTAAACCACAATGCTTATCCTTATATACCGCTGTTTTTTTTTTATAGACGTTTCCTAGTAGTAGCTCATGAGTTCTGTGCTTAAATAGTTAACCAGACACTAAGTATTCTGGCAACTGTAGCTGTGAGTGGTGGTCCACAGTGATACAGTGATCTATGCTGCCCTCTAGTGTCTGTACTCCACACATACATTTAATTCATTACAGAACTCAAACAAAGTAATGGCTTGCAACACATTTGTCATAGGAAAAAAATGCCCCGATACATTGCTTACTAACCATTAGCTAACCTACAATTCTATTAGTTACATATTAGTTTGTTACACATATCACTTTGAAGACTTTTCTTGTAAGGAGGTCCAAACGATCATGTGATTTTAGGGTGTTGGTTGGGGACCGTCTGGCTGACAGATGCGAATATGTGTGACTAATGTTTCTACATGTTATGCTACTGGTTAATAAGCAGTGTGCTGCAATGTTCTCCATAGCTCCTATGTATAACACCATCGCCTTGCATATAACATATTACACATATTTTTTACTTTTTATGATAAAATATTAATATTACTGCATTCTTCATATAAATATATTCCAAAATGGGGAATTGGATAAGATTAACAAACATCCTTTTTTAATGGCTGATGTTGTATTTCTTATATTAGGTATTTGGGTTTTTAGCCACCATTTCCTATTCCGTGAACACCTACCTGGCTGTCAAGAAATGGAAATTTGGAAGCCGATCCCAGAACATGCGTCAGTCAAGTGACTACATGAGAGCGCGCAGTGAGTCCCGCGATGTAGACACTCGCCCTGAGATTCAGCGCTTGGATGCGTGAGCGGGCAGAATAAATGGGATACTCTCTTTACTGCGCATGTCACAAAAAAAGGGCATAGCTTTGTAAGGTTGTGGAAAAGTGGGACCTTTGCTGCTCTTCCAAAGTTCTCTGCGAGGGGTTTAGACCAAAAGTGTCATTGCAGAACCTCAAGATGTCCAACCATTCCTGGTTCAAGACTTAACATCCCAGAATTTAAATGAGATGGAAGAAAGTTTCAATGATTGTGGAGGTACACTTCCGGAAATGAATTGTGTGTGTAAATATCATGCTTTTTAAACACATTTGACCAAAACACATGATATTAAATGTGTTTCCTAGAACATTAGTCACCTAGGCAAAAATTGTGTTTTCAGTGAGGTATTCAAAAACAGGAATTCAGACAGAATGCTAAAGGGAGCCGACACTGAGATTTAACGGCCCTTCTGTCTGCTTTACTGTTTTTAGACATTCGGACAGTTATTTGTTTTATTTTTTGGGTTCAGATATGTATTATACTTTTTAAAGATTCATCTCCGCACATTGATTTATTGGCTCCCTTAAAAGGAATTTAGGGGGAGATTGCATTAGACTCGTTCCCTATACATTGTATCAAGTGTGAATTTGCAATAGCGCTGCAACTGTACCGCTCTTTCTACTGTGATTGGTTTATCATTCCGGTCTGTGGGCATCAATTGCGACTCCATTGCGCTACCATCTGGATTTTCATTTAACACATTGAGAAATGTCATTTTTGCTTTGAGGTTTGTAAAGTTATTTTAAAAAATGTTTTTTAATCTATTGTTTAATTAGATCATATGCTGATTTAATTCTTTTACCTTTAACTTTATTAATTGAAATATGTTTGGGGTTTTTTTTGTGTATTTTTTGGGGGGGAGGGGAGGGTTCAATGATATTTGGACATTTAAGAAATCTTATAATCTAGGAATGAAAATGACCTATAGTGATATGAAGAAAATAGTGTTATGAAGTAAGAATTATTGTCTAAGGTTTCTTATCTAATATTTAAGTTATTTTAGATTCTTATTTGGAAATCATAAATGTTTTGTGTATATCATTTTTATTGCTTTTGTTTTAGTTAATGGAGATGTAACTGTATTTGCATCTATGATGTAATTGTTTCTAATAACCTAGCCACCACAGCAATATGACACCACTATTGTATGCAATATATAACACTATGGACTGGGAATCTTACGCTATTTTGTTATTTTGAAGCAATATTTTAACTTGCCGAAGGGAATCTATCTTTGAATATTTGAGTCTGCCTGTAAAGTATAGGTAAGCCCATATTATGAAACGTTCAGATACAATGACACTCATGCACTGCTTATTAACCTTATTTTCCTTTACACATTGCTTATAATATTAGTGAGAGTGTTTCTTTCCTGTCATCACTAGCCCTGAAATCAAGTTTCCTTGATATAGTTTATTTATTAACCATGTAATATACGCTGTGAATGGTACTTATGGTTGCACAAAGACCTTACATGAAAATTTTTAGGACTTGTGCATCATAGATTCTATGATGACCATTAAAAGAAAATAAAACCCTAAGACAATTCTAATACACTGCTCCCCTACCCTTGTGAGTGGTAATTGCTGGGGATATTTGACCCCGTTGGGTTCCCCTTCTCCAACAACCCATAAGAGAGAGGGGCTCTGCATATTCCATAATATACTAAGAGAAAGGAATGGATTTAGTTTCACATGTTGATGGCTTGTAGTTCCTATGTTTAAACAGTAAACCGTCAACTTTCTCATTAATCAGAGTGCAGAAGTGGGCAAATTAATCCTTTCCATTGTTTAATATGATTTTTGTATTATAGTTTTAACATCATGTTTAAGCATTGCCACATGCACTACAATGGGCGTGGGATACAATTTATAATGTTGTTTTTGTGACCTTGCTAAATTCGACAACATTAATCTGATCGTTCATTAATATTGCTAAAAATGTCATTGATGTCATGACTATTATCCTGACAATACTAAGAAGGACCATAGTAGTATTACATCAACCTTAGTGCTGTTGATAGTAAAACGTCTGACAAAAAAAACACTATTAGGGTCCTTTCTGCCTAAGCACCCCCCTTACCGCAGCCTAACCGTAACCCTCTGCTCACTGCAACCTAACCTTAACCCTCTGCTCACTGCAGCTAAACCTTAACCATCTCTTCACTGTAGCCTAAGCCTAACCTTACCCTACCCCCCACCCAAAACCTAAAACTAACATTAAAATCCACATTTAGTTTAATGCTCAACAGTCTGCCTTGTGTGGAGCGCAGAACAGTTGAGCAGGAGTCAGTCATTGACTATCTGGCATCCTACCTTTTAGAGGTGTCGAGCACCTGTCCATCGGAGAGGTAAACGCTCTGTACGCAACTGTATCCCCACTACAATAGTTATACCTGTAAGCAACTTGGCTACATACATATGTACTGTCATTATGTAAGTGTTATTCCTCTAACTAGGATTTTGGTTTCTGCTATAATTAATCTTGCTACAAATATGACATATATGCCTTCATATCATTACCTTGCACAACATACACCCAGAAGGAGCTTGCTATGCAACCTATAGCACTCCAGGTGTAAAACTACAAATCTCTAGGCTTTAACGGGTATTGGCTATGCCTGTGCTGGCAGTAAGTTTCACAACACCTAGGGCCAGATTTACTAAGCTGCAGGAAAGGAAAAGGGAACAGGAAAGGAACAGATTCTAGCTCTCACTTTCCTATTACATACTAGAAAATGGCAGCCCATGCTTGCTGTAAATTTATTATGAAGTTTATGGCAGTGGTGGTAACCATCTGTTATTCTAAAATCTGAGTTATGAATGCAGCAGTAATAATCAAGATCTATACCAATATCTGCGCTGTGGAACAAGAGAACTAATGGAATATTGGCTGCAAGACCCTGACAGCAGGGCATATAAATATTAGAAAAAAAACATAAGGACCATTATGTGTGCATTTTTCCACATTCCTTTTTATATGATCCTTTTTGTGCATTATTATAGGCTTATGGCATCTTATTCAGTTGTAATGGATTTGGCTATTAAGGAAAGGGTTAAAGTTGTAGTGACATAGCCATAGTAAGGGGGAGAGGTAAGGAGGCTGGAAGAGTGTGAGACTAGAGGGGAGAAGTGCACCAGGAAGGGGATGTGGGAGGTGCTAGTATTGGGACCATAGGGTGAAGTACTGGTGTCAGGGTCATAGCAAAGGCCAGGTGCTGGTGAAGCGATTGTGTCAGGGTCGTAAAGCATAAAAGACTTTAGAAGAGGGTCATGAGAATGAGTTTATAATGTAGTAATCCCCCTTATTAGGCAGTATCTAGTATTATCTCCTTATTAATCCCCATATAAAATGCACTTGGTCCCTGAGATCTGATGCCTATTTATTATAATTACAACTATGAAAATCAATAGGACCAAACAATTACAGCTATTTTTCCTGGAATTTGTGAATTTTTCTTAAAACACAGAAACCGAAAAAACCAAATCCCTGACATACACACACAATCTGCCAGTAAGTGCGGAACTGACACTTCTCCTTTACTTCTGGTTAGAGAGAGGGCTGCTTCAAATTCTATTTCTGGACGGAGGCCCATAAGAAAAACTGCCCCAAATATTATTTTTCTCTAATTATTGAAATCCTATGGTACCTGCTGTGGCCCCTTGATGACCCTTGTTCCTGCACACTACCTGAATGATGAAATTGGACCAAGGCAGGAGCGATCCTTAACATGACACACATTAAACTCTCATCGCTCCTGCGGATGTGGATTTTTATTCATCCACCTGTATATAAATGTGAAGCTTTTTCATACTGATTCCAGACTGTTAAATCCAGCCTATGAGCCTGTAAAATGTTTCTCCAGTGAACACTATTCTTGATATAATCTGTAGAAAGGAGCATGTTTAGGATTCCTAACTATGCGTTACTGGTTGAACTCTTACACTTTACCTGCAAAGTATATTCAAGTTTCATGTATTTCATTATTACCTACATTAGACATGTTCCAAACACAGGCAACATGCCCCAATAGTGTAGGTATAGAAGATGGGGCTTGTAGTGTCACAATAACTGGGTTTCCTATAGCTGTATTATACGGTCTCTTTCCACCAATGAGCTGTTTGGATTTCTTAGTATAAGTCTATGTTACAGATAATGGTACGCTCTTAACATAGTTCTTCAGTACTGAGGCAAGAAAAAGCGAGTTCTCTTGTCAGGAGTGGGAGAAGTAATAACCTTCTTTCATGTTCGCTATGACAACTCTAAGTCTGGTTATATGAAGCGGCAGCATTGTAAATGGTGCTTTAAGACTTTATTTTTTATTTTTTATTCAATCCTTTTTTTTGTATGGAGGTTATGTCTCTCGGATGTATTCATCATGCTGTGTTTCTGATCTTAAACTTTTGTAACAGTCTCACCTTGTGTGCCTTTTTGTATCGATCTGCACTCGTCAATCATCACAGAATTGTGTATGTATTGTGTATGAAGACAGGATGTGTGTGCTGTGCCTTGTGTGTATCAGTAGCAAAAGACTTGTATTTATAATGTGCTTGAAGATCAAAACCATTTGTTTCCTGGTAAAATGGTGACAGATATTTGGGTGTTTATATTAAGGTTTCCTGTTACAATGTTATATTGTGTTTTACTGACATAGCAATAGGGTTGGTCTGATGGAAAAAAAAAAAAAAAAAGTAGATTGCATCCGAGACATCTTTGAAGCATGACTGTGATTCAGTGATAATAATAGATCCTTGTCATGAACTAAATGTAACATTCAGACCTCATTTTATCAGCATTTACGATGTGTAAATGCTGTCGCTGTCCCTATGTTACAAAGAGCTGTACTACCCCTTGGTGGTGGTGGCGGCATAGGCAATATTTAGCATATTGAGAAACTACAATACGCAGCATGCTTCAACAGGCCTAGCTAATACCTAGCAAAGCATGATGGGACACATTTAAACTGCAAACAAAATGAATTGAAAGTTTCCTACCTACGCTAAATACAGTGACAAAAATATGGCTGTTTATGCAATGAATTTGCCCCTTCATCCACAGTTAGAAGGAACCCTCTTGGCTAATTAAAATTAATGAGTCTTAATTTATACACAAAGCAGTAACAACTTTGTTACATTTTTGTGAAATTTTTTTATTAAAATAAAACAAATCAAACACTATCTATAACTGTACCAATGATACCCCCTTGTGAGCCTATCCTTGGCACACAGGCCGACTTGGCCTGGCACATAGTTAAAACGTGGACTGATCATTCAGATACTGCTGGCACTTGTTATTGGACTGTGGGCCTGCACGCTGACAATCGGTTTTGTTAATCTTATCAGACATCTCGGGCAATTTGCTGATATCTATCATATCTGACCAACTCTTTAGTATGGCTGTGTGTGACCAACTAATGGACACTTGTGTACTAGTAATGTGGATTTACACTCAATGTAACCTTTGTATTCTTCTTTTTGTCTTAACTTCTAAAGTGTAATTTGTACCAATAGCACTAACATCATCTGATGGCACTTTTGTGTAATAATTGATTTTTGTTTTGTGTTTAAAATCTGTATTTTTGTATCTTTCTAGACTTTCCTTGTCGAATCACAAATATTTACAAGCTTCTTTTTCCAAGTGCATATTGTCTAATAAATGGATGCGACAAAATGGTGTGCTTTTTTTTTTATTGTATAAAATTATAAAAGTGTAATTAGTGACTAATAAACAGAGTTATACAAACAAAGTACTTGAAGTAGTCTCCAAAAGCAGTTTGTGTTGACATTACTTTAATGGTTCTTCTTGAAGACAGCTGCCCTTCTGCTGTGTAACTTTCTCATTCTTGAAAAGTTTACTTAAATCCTCTTGTACTTGATGCAGACGTACAGCTTTCATGCGATCCGGTCACATAGCAGAATATTTGGATGCAAGCACTGCACTGTGTTCTCCATATATCTGTGCTGTCCCACTTGCACAGAGAGACTTCCAAATGCAATGCTCTGCCTCAAGTTTCCTGCCTCAAGCATGCGGGTATTCTCAGGATTATGGAGACCTGAGAGAGAACACCTATGTTGGCAACTAACTCGCCCACTTGTGCAGCCAGCCCAACCCCTCTGAGACATGTTTTGTTGCTTTTAAATCTGGATGGGTTGAAATTCCTTTTGATTGGTTGCCATGGATACATGTGCGGTATAAAAATTACCCGATCTCACTGAACCCCTCAGAAGTTGGGGAAACAAAAAAAAAATTTAATTGTCTGGGTCCGACTCTATTACAAACTTCCAAAATGATCTTGCTGCCTGCCAGGATGTTCACCTACCTCTGTGAGGGTTATGACTACTGTTATTAAGTATAACTACCTGCAATGTAGATGATTTGTCATGTTCATGTAACTGCTATACTATCACTAAGTGCAGTATTCAATCACCACCTGTATTTGGGAATTAGTGAAAAGGGCCCTATTACAGTAGTAAATATGCATGGATTTTACCACTTCACATTTACACATTAAATCATGTTCTGGAATACTGTATATATTGGGCTTTGTTTTGGTTTACACCATTAATAACTTATCAGAACTCTAACATGTTCAAATATCATTGTAAAATACATGCCAAGACCGTAAGTCAGTCAATAGTCTATGGAGTTATATACAGTCTTGGCATGTATTTTACAATGATATTTGAACATAAGAGTTCTGATAAGTTATTAATGGTGTATAAACTATAGACTCTAATATGGTTTCTGCTTAATTTCTAGAAACAAAAGTATACTTTGAGAGGATGTGGTTTATCTTATAGCCAAAATATAAAAAAAACTTGGTATACTCCAAGCGCTCAAACCATTTATACAGGGATTGGCATTGCTGTTAGAAAAGTTACAAACTAAACAGAAAAAAAAATAGCAAGCGCTAGGAGAAATTCACAAATATGGTGAAACGCGTAGAGGGCGCTACTACTGGTCTAACTTCTATTACATAATAAGTTCTAAGTTGTTTCTGTCCTGCACAAACCCCACAAGAACATGGACTTTGCATAAACATTGGTGGCAGGAATAGCATTGCTAGATATCCACCATCTGATGCAGGTAGAGTTTTGACCCTTCATCAAAACACATACCTGTTCTTCATTAAGTCTATAAAATGCTTTTACTTTCTATAGAAAGTCATATTTTTCTCTTTTTATCCCCTTATAAAACGTAGGTGTCTATGTGCATCTAGCATTGACAAATGTCCAAGGCAGGCTAGAAGTATAGGTGCTGTCTCTTCTGGTCCTGGAGAATGGTCACAGGCTTCTCAGTCACAAAATCAGTCTGAATCGGAGTCAAAATCGTCACCTGGGGAGTGAACACAATGTTTGTCAATGGTTTTAATGCATAGCACTATAAAGTGCCAATGTTGTCACAGCTTTCTCTGGATTAAAGCTGTATTATGTTTATACTTGAAATTCAACAATGTTTAACTTATTCCTTCTCTAACCCTGCCCTAAACACTTAAACCGTCCATATTTATTTATTTATATAAAATACGCAATCTTTTATCATGGTAAAGATGATGATATAGTTCGATGCTGCTTCTAGAGGCCCTGGAATTGGGAGAGGCCCAAGGCCCAACTCAGCAATTAACCTAGTATGTTTTTTGGAGTGTGTGAGGAAAACAAAGCACTCACGGGAATTCCACCGCAGACATGGGGAGAACATACACATACACTCCACAGCGTTAAGTCCTTGCCTGGGAATCAAAATTATGACCTGAAGAAGTGCTAACCACCTGAGCTATGATGCTGTCCTCTGGAAAGGTTATCTGACTAAATAAGATCTGTAGGTCACTAAATGTTTTGTAGCTGTAATATGGGCTTTCCAGGGAAAGTAGTTTGCCCAGCAGTGCTTGTCTCATGCATTGCAACAATTTGCTACCACTATTATCTGTGTTGAGGTCTTGAACCAACAATGTAAGAGAAGCACAGGGAACATGTCCCTGTAAATACTTCCAGCCTGGAAAGTCGCTGTCTCCACAGTATGAAAGTGACCCAAACACTTTACAATTAGAAGTAGTGGTATTCATTATTAGATGTGCAGTGACATATTATAATGTAACACTTCCTGTTTTGCTTTGCATGATCTGCTGTGGCTTCATCCGGACATCATTTCCGGAGCAGATTCTGCTACTCTGTTCCTCATTATTATTTTATTTTTTTAATAGCTATTTACATATTTACAGGAGGAGCTGAAGCTATTAACCTATTAATTATAACCATATGGTCACCACAGCAACAAGACTGATGTACATCTTGTTTCACCCTTGGTCATATATGCTTTGCTGACTGCACCCATCACAGAAATCCCCTGATTCAGAATAAAAACAGAGACTTCCTTTTAGCATTGTGATAAAATCTAGAATCAAATAACACTGTGTTATTGATGGAAACGGTCCAAAAAAAGAGAATTGTCACCAGTTAAAGTCTGACAAAGATCTGATAATATAATGTGGATGAAAGCAGTGTCTTTTGTATTCTCAGTTATACACATCTTTAAGAAACAGGAACACTAAGAAATTACATTGTGTGAGGAACGCCAATCCCGCTTCTGTAAGGTACAGACACATTATCTAACCTAGGGTTTGGACAGGTGCAAATCAATAAAGCTAAGACTGTCACAATCCTAGAATGTACTTTGTTTAAATGTAACACATGTGCACATGGACAAGCAGCTTCATCCACTCAACTCAACATGAGAACAAAACCAACTGATTGTGATCTTTCCCACTTAGTCTACCTGAGAGTATGCAGTTCTAAGCCCCAGGTTGGCAGTCATGGTGGGGGTGACCAAGATGTCTAGACTCTAGCGGGTTAGCAGACCCGTAAGGAGGGATACAATTTAATCCTTAAACCATACAATACATACCATCTGACTTCTGTCGTTCCGGTTCATTAGCTTCCGTCTCTCCCTTCTTCAGGAGCTGGATATTGTCAGTAAAGATCAGGTAGAAATCTATGGCATACACTATTGTTGCAATAAAACCTAACACCTGGGAATGTAAGAAAGGTTATTATAAGAAATTGGAATGTGATAAGAGAAGCAAAGAGTGAAATATACCTAGTTTCCTATTACACCAAGGTTCAACACCTTTGATCCTCTTGTCTGTTGACCTTTATTATTCACAAAGACGCAACTGGAAGTGCAATCCAGAGAGGCTATTATTTGGTCTGCATCTGGAGCAGCACAGCTGCGTTTATAATAGGGAGTGCTTCATGGACATTTTACAATTGTGGAAACTGGGCAGGATCCAGACTTCTGTCTTTTTATACAATCAGATTGTGAAACAAAACAGTCAGTGAGACCTTCAAGCTCTGGGCCATCCAGAACTCCATGCAATCCCATTATCACTATTCACATGGGTGGATCTGGCAACAGCCATTGCCTATATTAGTCAAGTGCGTGAAAATTCCCAAAAGTACAGAGGCCTGATAGGTGCAGAGAGAGTGTACACTGACCAATAGGGAACAGCCACTTGTGAATTCAGCACAGCCTCCTATCAGAAGTCTGAATTGTTTGAAATACGTTACTATTGGTTAGTATGGAAGCGTGCGCATGTGAAGTATGAAAGACAGAACGTGCTGCGGCAGGCATGCTGCTAAGTCCTGCACGCTTCCCTATAGGAAACTGCATTGCCCCACTTTTTAACAGACTGAAAACAGCTTTTATATCTATGTGGTTAATTATAAACCCAAACCCCCTTGTTAAATACGTTTCAGATTGCATGAAATCTATACTGGAACAAAACCCCAGCAGTCAGGAGAAATAAGGTCTCACCGCAGCCGCTTTAGACGCCCCACAGGAATACTTGGACAAAGCCACCAGTGAAATGATAAAGTAGATTATGGCACCGGATACGCAGCGAATGAAGTCCTAGGAGAAAGGGAGAGAAATGGTCAGTTTACATTCAATTTAAAGAAAAGTTTGGTAAAACTCAGTGTACAGCGTACGCTATATAAATATATATATATAT
>WWET01001835.1:103297-119355 GCA_011038615.1 Limnodynastes dumerilii | reverse complement strand
TAAACGCTACTACGTCACTTAAGATCTCAAATGACAGCGCAGAGTTAGGGTTAGTCAATGGTGGTCTAAGTTTAAGATCCACCGCTGTTTGCAAGGGGAGTGACTGTTTATGCAGTGGGCTGGAACATGGTAAGATCTTACCTAAGGTGCGTATATTTGCGATCTTTTCGCAATCGCATCTCTGAATCAGCCCCAATATCTCTAGAATCCAAGTTTATCTAAAATGAATAGACATCTTGTATTCTTTTAACAGCAACAAGCCTGAATGATCACATAGTCTGACAGACTTTAAGGAACTATAACCTACGTAACCACAATGGTTTCATTTTGTCATGTCCCCTTACTAAAGCTGGATGCATTCCTTTCTGATACTGGGTCCCTGCTGCATCCATGCAACTGTGCAAGTGCTTCACTAATCACTCCCCGTGTCCCCACGGTCTTTCTTCGCCACTGCCATTCCTTAAGTTTTCTGACTCATTTGCATTTAAAATGGAGACTGAGATATTCCGCACCTATACTGCCCATTGTAATATTAAGCCACTCGCAAGCACATGCCACATCAAAAATCTGCATTAGGGAATTGTATTCCAAATGGGTCACTTGGGTGCATGCATAGATTGCAAAAGGTGAAACATAGAAAGTGACGGCAGATAGGAGCCACATGGCCCATCTAGTCTGCCCATTTGTTTATTCAAACCTATACTGACCCTAGACCCTATTTACCCTCAATTTGGTTTACAATTTAGGATACCCTTATATTTATCCCAAGCATGTTTAAATTGTTCTACTGTATTGGCCTCAACCACCTCAGACGGGAGGCTATTCCACTTATCTATCACCCTTTCAGTGAAGTAATGTTTCCGCACATTTCCTTTGAATCTACCACCCTCCAGTTTATATCCATGCCCTTGTGTTCTATTACACCTTTTCTTTTGAAAAATGGTACCCTCCTCTAGCTGGTCACAACCCTTGATGTATTTGAAAGCTGCTATCATGTCCCTCCTCTCCCTTCTCTGCTCCAAGCTATACATGTTTAGTTCCTCTAGCCTTTCTTGGTCTGGTTTGTTACAAAGGCCATGGACCATTTTAGTTGCTCTTCTTTGCACAGTCTCTAATGTATTTGTCTTTCTGGAGATATGGCCTCCAGAACTGAACACAGTATTCTAGGTGAGGGCGTACCAATGACTTATAAAGGGGCATCACTACTTCTCTCTTTCTGCTACTAATTCCTCTCCCTATGCAACCAAGCATCTGACTTGCCTTTCTCATTGCTTTGTTACATTGATTGGCTACCTTTAAGTCACTGGAAATAATGACTCCTAGATCCCTTTCCTCCTCGGTAGATTCTAATGTAATGCCATTAAGGAAATATTAGGTCTGGATCTTCTATCTTATTTTTAGCAAATGTAAGATTTTTATTTACAATATAAAAGTGACTAAAAAAAAAAACAATAAATGTTATTATAAAAACCAAACTAATAGTAAATTCCTGACTTCCTCTATATTACTCTGAATTTTAGTGTTGCTGGTTATGTGTTTGCAGTGGTTCTCATTACCTAATTAACTATACAATACAAACACAAGGTTTTAAGGCCGGTGACCCCAAATCATATTTTTTGTACTGAGAAACCTGGTATATGATATAGAGGGGTGTGTTTTCAGCATATGTTTTACCTTTTTCCTTGTGCAATAATGAGGAACTAGATTTATTACAATGGTGTTGTGGAGCAGGTCTTATTATTTTTACTTGTATCACTAAATAACTATAACTAAAATAACTTTTAAAGCTAGTAGAAACAAGTAGGAAATGAGTGTATCTTAGTTCTCTGGTTTCAGAACTATAATTTCACAGTTTTTACCCACGTTCTAACCCCTCTTCAGGATCTTGCAGAAGTGAACGCACATTTAATTAGCAAGTTAAGTTCCTATATTATGCATCTTAAGCATTTATCCTTTTCATGTTCTCTCCTGCTGTTTCAGAATTAAGCTACTAGTTACAAAGGCCCTGATCCTGATTTAATATTGTTAGGGGACTTGCGCAAGCCATATTTGGACTGACACAGGTCCGTGGGGAGAAGTTGTGGTAGGGTTCTGGACATGTAAGTGTCTAGAATGACAAACGAGAGAGGGGAGTGATGGGAAGACTCACAGTGATCTGGATAAGGCCCAGAGAGAGCTCTGTGGAAGCTTGTCCCCATTAAATAATGTCTAACATCTCTTGGCTGCTACCATCAACAGATAATTTGTCTAATAAATCTGGAGTATTGACACTTCAGCTACACTACAGATGTCATTTTCCACCACTGATATAGCGTCCTTTTCTTTTACATTGAGATTTCTTGGACTGTGACATTTCCTTTGACTCTTCTACCCTCTGTTTTTTAGTGGAAAGATGCCTGAAGTGGATTATGTGGTTTTAACGGAGTGGTTTAACTGGATCCTAAAGAATATAGACATATCTGTTGACCTGATAGGTAATTTAATAAAGTGTTTTAATACTTTAGAGTGTATGTGATTTGCGTATTATGTATTACTGGCAATTTGTGGTTGTACAAATGGCATTTGTAAAACCACATTCTTCAAAAATGCTTGCCTTAGAAAAATGGTATTTTCTTGCATCCCTTCCATCTTGTCCATGTAGCTAGAAGGACAATTCCCAGTAACTCCACTTCACCCTGATAGTAGAATCCAATATACTTCATTGCTAGATGCTTTCAAATTTTGAGAAGTCCCGAGTCCTTTGCAGCAGGGCCTGTAACATTTCATTGCCTGGCAGTTAGAATAATTAGATTTATTTCCATGCTGATTACTTTCAACCATTTGTTCCCACTTGGATTGACAGGTTTTGTGGATTTTTTAAATTTCTCTATTTTTTTTTGTTAACCTGTATGGCCACCGAATAGACTTGCGCTGTCTATGCTTCTAGTTTTATGATACCCTGTCACCCAAAAGTGGTGTTACTTTAGCCGTATTGATACTTTAGCCGTATTGATACTTTAGCCGTATTGATACTTTAGCCGTATTCATACTTTAGCCGTATTGAATTGCACCTGTCCTACCCCTTGCGTAAATACTAATGATGATATTGGTGATACTGTTATCCATGCACGTGAAAGCTGGCCACACACTGAGCAACAATTAAAGTGATCATCCCATTCATTGTATTGTGTATGGCATAGACTGATTTGCCACAACACACAAAAAGTAAAATAGAAAGCTTAAAAAATGGCTTGGGCGATGTATTGTTTGGACAGCATGAACGATCCTTTTACTGCTGGATTAATAACTGGGTGTAGTGTATTCTAAATAAGTTTGCACGGAGCACCTTTATTGACTACAAACATTTTGATTTGGGAGGTAGTTAACAAGCAAACCATACGCAACAAACTTCAGTATTACTGCAAGTACCTGTGACATTTACCTATAAAAACAATATATGTTCTACATTGTTACACTGAAGATATCTTCAAGTATTGTGTTCATGTGGGTTGCAAAAAGGTATCTATGTAGCTGGAAATAGTTATGTATGTTATTAGTCACTGTCCAATCATAGGAGTTTCTTTTTCTCCAGAGTAATAATGTTTAAACAATATGTTAACACAAAGCCTGACTCACTGGTTATGTAACAGAGTTTAGAGAGAACTATACACCAGCACGTGTTATGAATATTCCTTTCTATGTGGAAATATTGTTTGTTTGCAAACTATTTTAAAAGATCACCAGGAACCATTTTCAACCTAAGCTGCACATGCTGCGATAAATGATACTTCCAGAACCTCATCAGTCATCCACCTAGGAGCTTTTTGTTGCCTGTGTATAGACTGATTGTACTTTTCCTGTAAAAGCTGTGGCAGGCCCTTGTGTCCTCTGGAAGAGTGTGCAATAGTAAATAGTCACTAGTTCTTTCATGTTCAATGGTGGATAAATGTTGGATGTTTTCTTCCTATACAGTTTACCTGCAGACATCCCCAGAAACCTGTTACCAGCGATTGAAGATGAGGTGTAGAGAGGAGGAGCGGGTGATACCACTGGTTAGACCTTTTTTTCCATCAATAGGTTTTTATTGAATCATTCTCTATTAAGGGGGTAGGGGAAAAAAATAAAGATTTGGAGGAGGTTATACAACAAAGGGTAAACTAGAACAAGACAAAAGGGAGAGGGTCACAATAAACAGGAGACATCCAATTCACATACCAACTATGGGCTGGATCCAGACTAAAGAAGGAGCTTGAAATTAAGAGAGGAAAGTTACACCTGGGCAAAACCATGTTGATTTCAGGGGTAGTCAAGTTAATTGTATTCTTTGCATGCAGGGATATATCTTTGAATTGCTTACAGCACACAGATACTGACCATCTTTACTATCATACTGTTATTTAGACTTGGGATAGGAAACATTACTTCTCATCTCTAATACTGTTCACAACATATGAAATATGACTCCCCTGCAATCAGCCTGGTTTAGCCCAGGAGTAACTTTCCTCTCAATTTCAAGCTCCTTCTTTAGTCTGAATCCAGTCCTATGTCGGTATATTTCATAAATATCTATGATAAGCCAGTAACAGAGTCCGATAGTACAGAGGACTGAACTTTAGGGAGATTCAATCAAGTTAAATGGATGGGTGTCTTCTGGCGCCTGTGTGTGTATATACATGGTACCCCCTCCATTACATTCATATTCCTGCCTGGGGAACCATTTAATGATGTGGAGGAGTAGGGCATCAGTTTACTGATAGTTGGGATAGAGCAGCTTTTCTACGCAAAAGCAGCTCGGGCAGCAATTAAAATGTCTCAAAACATAGCGATTTAAAGGCAGGAACCTCAGTGAATTTTTTGCAGCAATCCTTTTGTGCTTTTGGAGACTTTTTTGGACCAATGTTTGATTTCCAGATCCTTATAATACTAATTGTCTGATAAAAGAGATGGCTCTGTTGAGGTGAGGAAAATGCGTGAGGCTTGTGACCCACCAGTATCTCATTTAATGATTTGATAATGTCACATCGCCTGCGAAAAAGGAAAGATTGGAGCTTAATTTAGCGAGGCCCGAAGTATGAAGGGACTGTTAGGTCTTCGGCAGATAGCATTTCTGTCCCAAACTTGTAAGGAATGCTTAGGGGTCTCACTAAGCAGGTTAGCATCAAAAGGTCTGAACTGCTCAAGGATCCAGATAAGATTCCAGAGGGGCAAGACAGAGGACATCTCTCCACCCATGGTTTGGAATCTAAGGGAGATCCAAATCATCCAACAGGGCTAAAAGACAAGTTTCTTGATATTTAAGAAAGTTAGGTAATGGTAGTCCCTCTCTGTTCTGCAATTTACTCATTCATTGCAATGACAGCTTTCCAACATCTAGTCAAGACCTGATGGTACCTGACACTAACTACCGGACAGGTTAGTTGACTTATGCTGCGGGGAGGTGATAGAGTTTAGGAGTGGAGACTTGGGGTTAGGCTGGAGGGAGGGGATAGATTGAAGTACAGGAGGCTTAGGGTTAGGCTGCAGGGAGGTGATGAAGCCTAGAAGGGGAGATTTGGGGTTAGGCTGCTGGGGGGAAATGAACGGGAGAAGGGAAAGATCAGGGTCTGACTGTGGGGAAGGGAGGCTTAGGATTAGGATGCGGGGAGGAAATGGAATGTAGAAGGGGAAGGTTAGGGTTAGGCTGCAGAAAAGGGAGGGTTAGGGTGAGGATTGGGGTTGTGGAAATACTCGCCCGTCAGCACTGGGGATTCCTTATGGGGATCTTGGCTCACCTGTCTCCAGCGGGAAGGAAACCGTCGTTTTGGGGTCCTTTGCTGCAAACAGCTGGTCAAAAACGGCCCTGACGCAAAAGGGCTGTTTGAAGTGGTGAACTAAACCCCAAAGCACACGGTTTAGGTTGGTTATTGACTACAAAATGTAAAAAGCAAATAATAGATTCTAAAGATGGGTACACACTATACAATTATCATACGGTCCTATAAATCGAGCAGTGTGTGCACTGAAACAGCGAATAAATGGTGAAGAAACACACTCACCTAATGATCAGATTTGCTAGTATACATAAATGTATCGCACAGACACTGTGCTAATCCTATTAGATTGGCACATCATGGCCGGGAGCTCGGTCTGGTCATCGGGCAGTGTATACATATTAACTGTTTTCCAGACTATCAGAGTGTTTTGACAGGAGCCGGGATATTGTGAAAGGGCATTTGTTGTCTCAAAATTAAAATCTATTTATTTTCATCTACCATGCCATTTGTTCAAACTATGTACAAAGTTTAAACCAATATTACACAAATAATTTTGGTTGTAAATCAGTAGATAATTTTACAGTATTTCATATCTTTGTAATAATGGAGACCATTAAGATTCCAGGCAGCTCAGAAATGGCTTATGCTTATGTCATTTGTAATAGAATATTTTGGTTTATATAGTAAAAAGTTCATATATGTAAACTGTGGAGCCGTGCAGTTTTATTTCAGCAACCATAAAGTCCCTTTAATTAAATTTATCTAAGTTGCCATTATTAGATGATTCTGCATCTTTTGGCTCTAAGCAACTAATATCTGGATTTTTGTCCAGTGAACAGTAGTTTCTGCAGCTGTATCTGTGTCCAGTGATGTCTTTGACCATTGACACAGTTATTCTTCTGGTATGTGAGATGCATTCTTTGGAGTCGTATGAAATCACAGCACATAAGCCTGCTCTGTAATGTCGACACGATCTATAGCAAGAGCTTGGAGTGCCCTTAACCATTAAATTCCCTAGAAGGCAGTGCAGCAACTGTGTGTTTAAAGTGTGTGAGCACTGCTATGAATAAGAAAAGTCAAATCTTCCTCTTTAGAAGTAATGGAGCAAGTAGTTCCTGTGTAAGTTAGATCAGAGTGACAATCTGTTACAAGCAGGTATACTTAACAATAGGGGATTCTAAGAAAGGAGACAAAGAGAATAGGGGGGGGAAACTTGTCTGAGATCAGAAGAGGTCAGACCGCTCTGGCAGTAACAGTCTAGTCATGCAGTTAAACATTAGGATGTTAGGAGAACAGAGGGTTGTTGGTGGAACTGTTCCTATTTGGATGTGAACACAAGTAAAAGTGAAAAAAAAATTTTGGATTATCAACCCATAAGGAAAAAATAAGATACTGAATTTTCTTTTCCAGGAATATCTGTATGCGATTCATAACCTCTATGAAGATTGGCTTATTAAGCAGACATCGTTTCCTGTGCAGGCTCCTGTTCTTGTAAGCATTGTGTAAATGACTGTTTTGCTATTTCCCAGGGCCCCTTTTTAATACACTAATAGTTTGCATCTTGTGAATGTCCTATATTCTTTTGTCAGATGCTATAATGCACATAAATCTGAAGAGATCTTTAAAACGACTAGATTATCACTGATAAACTATGAAGAGTTTAGAGCTGCTCATGCTCTAACTTTGGATATCTCCATAGGGGAATTGAGCGTTTTTGGGTTTTCTTACGTTTCATATACCTATCATTTGATTCGGGTGCAAGGGGATGTGTGGGCTCATAAGTGGTCAGAAACCAAGACAGGAACTGAATTTATAGCCCTCTGTAATGATACTTTTAAACAAAGCACCTTTATAATGGGAGTTTAGACATCTTAGAATGACTAGCGCTATAAATATTGATGATAGCCTCTAATATTGTAGAGGCTGATTTTTTGGAAGCTTTGTTTATGCTGCCTGACGATTTTACCAAATAAATCTTCCTACAAATTTGTGTTTTGCACAAAATGGTAGTTTCTGGATCAATTTGCAAAATAGTTTTTTATGCACCTGCTTTTTGACCTATAAATGGATCGAGAAATCGCCATTTTGTGTAAGATTATTTTGAATCATATCTGAGAGTAGCAGTTGCCAGCGGTCCACAGAAGCCATATTGGTGGAATGAGGGATGCCTCTAGCTGAATTGTCCCTCAGTATAGAATCACACATTGGGACACTCAGTTTTTATTGTACTGTATATAATCTAAATGTACTAAATCACTGGTAATCAATTATATTATCAGAGTACAGTATATGACCAATACTCATTACTCATCAGTTCCCAGAATGTATGTATTGAAGAAAGCCTTTTCATCAGCAATACTAGTCCACTGATTTGCCTGGCTGGCAAGTAACATAACGGATTCTAATGCATATGGCTATTAAATCCTAGCAATGTAAGAGGAATAGTTTTAAGTGAAATAAATATTTTACTGCATAAACTGTGTATTTTCCCCAAGTTTGTTTTCTGTAAGGAATGCTTGTTGACATGAGCTGTTTTTTGTACAGGTGATAGATGCAGATAAGAATCTGGAAGAGATGATTCGGCATTATGAAGAAAATCGCGAGAGGATCCTTCCTTTTTCTTAATACAAAGATGTTTTACTGTGTACTTTATCTATACGCATTAGAAGCAGACGTTTATGAGTGAGGAACCAGTATGCGGCCTACCTTTAGGCTACATAAAATTGTATGTATAGGCAAAATGTATGCTTTAGATGTTAAAGTAGATTGGATCATTATAGGGACCAATGGAGGCTGGTTGCTTTTACTGGACCATTCTAGTGGCTCTTTTTATTGCAGAAACATTTTCCTGCATTTATTTTATATCTATTTATTTCACATTTTCCATTTATTTTATATTTTTAAGTTATAAGAGTTTTTTTTCTTAAGAAGCTTGTCATTCCCTTCAAATTTTTTTTTGTACATTTGTCTAAGATTGATATAAAGTAAAAATTGTTTAATAAAAAGTTTTTTATTCAGATAACTTATAAAGAAGTCTATTGAAATATCCTTCATTCCTCTCCAGTAGTCTCTTGAAAGCCTACACTTGTCTCTTGCATTTCTGTATACAACATCCTTAAAGAGGAATGCAGCCTGGGCATTGTGACCCACTCATGTTACTTGCTCTTATACTGTAATTTAGGGGTAGCCAACCAGTCTAGTGCAAAGAACCAAAATATATTGGATGGATGCAGCATTGCGCTAAGATTAGCTTTGCATGCACAAATATAGCATCAATTACAATATATTTTAAGTCAAACCAATCATAAGTAAAATGGTGCAGCTATTTTATTGGGTTTTTACCAATGCAAATAAAATTTGTCTTTTATTATGTTGTGGGCTAACGTGCTCCTTACTAGCACCAGACCTGCCTTAAGTGCCACCATGTTACATTTTACCCTGAAGCTCTAACTGAGTGCAGTGCTCTCTTTCCTGTCCCTGATTGGCTGAGCACAAACACCTGACATCATCCACTGCACAGTCCAGAGAATATCACATGATATGACAGTAACCATTGATCCAAACCTGTAGTAGAAAATAAAGTTTTGCACTGTATTTTAATGAAGATAGGAGCAAAATACTACAAACTCCAGGTTCCTAAGAAGAGCAACAAACGAAGGCCTTACAGACATGGATTGGCCATGTCTATACCTATCTGTTTCCTCAACCAATGAATGGGAATTGTTTGTTATGAATTCTTTTTGGATTAAAGTAATGTACAGCAGGTAACAACCTCCACCTATAAAGTATGCAAATACTACTACTATAGTGTAAATGTAAGAATGTACTGAATCTATTTATAACTTAGGTGGTGATGTGTATGACATTCATATATGGCAAAAAAAATCTAAGATCTGTCATGGTGTCTTTGCATGCAAATACAATGCAGCTAAATACATATTGCCTTTACAATTAGCTTTAACTTTGCATTACTAGATATAAGCCTATTAATAAAACAAAAAAAGTGTTTTGATGATGTTTAATGAATCTTAAAAATAATATATTCTTAGTGCACAATTAAACTATCATTCAGTGTTGGAGGTGATCAGCTCTGGAGATTACCACAAAGGCTTCCTTACTATCTTCACTCACAGTATACAAAGTCTCACTGACCAGATCTGAATCTCCTGGCAAAGGAGGTGCCAGAAAGTGGTTTTCTTCTGGCTGTAGATCAGTGATATTTAAACAATGTCTCTCTGCCACGACTGGGGGAATGTAAGTGGAGCTGGGAGGCTCTCGGAGGTTGTTTGAATTCTCAGTACATGGTCTCTCATTTGCTATGGGAAAACCAGATGTTGATAAGAGACTGGCACTATCCACCAATTGTTTGCTACTGTGGAATCCCTGCTTTGGCTTCCACTGGCACAAATTGCTGCTCTCTGGATCTGGAGGGAATGTATCTTCAACGGGGTAAGTCAGTGCCTCAATAGCCATGTTTTCCATCTTTAGTTTATTCACCGAGCGCTCTGAAGATCCCTGTTTCTGTGGGATGTTGAATTCAACAGGTGAATTGCTATGCGTAAGAGATCTATTAGTATCTGACTTACTGTCAACTAACCTCAAGTTTTCACATTTTCGTTCAGCAATGGGTTGTTTCGTAGGTTCTCTGCCTTGTGATGTACCCATTTCAGAGACTGTGGCAGAGGATTCTGGGTTATGTGGTTTGGCAGAGTTTGGTTCTTTGTTTTCTAGCTTTACCCATTCTTCTCTTGGCTCTTTGAGTTGGATATTAATTTGTCTGTTATGTAAAGGAAATATTGGCTTCTGGGCCAAGTTAAGGTCAGTGTATGTTTTCAGGAACTCATCACTGTCCAAGTGCTTGTTATAAGCGCAGTCCAGGTGCTTAGTAGAAGCTTCATAGACACATTTGTCATATTTCAGAGTAGCAGCTGAATCGACTTTGTCAGAAAGTTTTTTTGCGTCCTTATTACTGATGTTCTCGGAGTCCTTGCATTTAACATTTAAGTTATTTATGTCCTTGCTAATAACTTTACTGTTACTTTTCACTGCCAGTCCAGAGTTGTCACTTTTATTCTTTCCTTCTCCATTGTGACCATTTATAAAGAGATTTATGCAGTCCATCCTACCTTCATTTATTAGCAAAATCAGCTCTTCACACTGAATTCTAGCCAGGAATAATTCAAAGGCAGTTTGTTTTGCTTCTTCTGTGTTTATTACTCCTCCAATGATATATTCTGTTTTTGTGATTATCGAGTACCCCACTCTTTGGAGAATCTGTCTTAAGGTGTCCTTATTAATTACTGGTTCAACATAATATTTAAAATTACCTGTAAATTTCTGCCAAAAAACAAAACAAAAAAACCCATTATGTTTCAACCTATCCTTTTTATTCTAGATGATAGCAAACAACATTTAGAAAAAGCAAGCTTAATAAGATGCAAATTTACAACAGGGCAATATTATATAAATTCCAGGGGGGGGGGGAATTGAAGCAGTCCATATTTACAAAGCTATCATGGCGACAATAGCAATAACGGTCCCGATCGCCGGCCCACTCTAATGTATGTAGAGCGGGCCGGCAAGTGTCCGTGGATTTTAACAATCCACGCTGTTGTGTTCAAAAAAGTCATCTGAAGATGGCTCAATGCGCTAATGATAGTAAATAGAGCCCAATGAGCTTTATGTTCTTGTCTTTATGTTTATGAGGCACTAGTTCTCAGTGAATTTTAGAGCTAACTTGTCATTAATACTTTTCCATCCCACTTAGTTAGTAAAAGAGGACCAGATTCAGACCCCTGCGTGTTTTCCATAGGTGTGGGGGTCTGTATGTCCGCGAGAGAGGACCAGAAGGACCAGATTGACACCTCCTGTCACTCCCCTCTCTCTTATAGGCTTTATCTCTATCGTGCGGATCAGCGGTCCGCAGCAGTGTGGGAGCCCCCTCCCACACTGTACACTTTGCATGCTTCCCCCCCCCCACCCCAGCGGGCGGAGGGGAAGCACAGCCCATTTCCTATGAAATGGGCTCGGACAGAACAAAGTTCAGTTCAATTGCTTGTGTGCTAGGGCTACTATACACCTTGCATGCGTAAGTGACCTGGCAGTTCAGATCCAGTCCAGAGAGAGGGGCTGCTTCAGAGTTGCACTTACACCTTTTTTTTTTTAGGTGCAAGTGTAGACCTGAGCAATACCATGTTCAACTGCAAGGGAGGGGACATTTAAAATAATAGCAGAAATAGATTTTTTTTATTATTATTATTAACACTTATTTGAGAGATTTATTTTCTTAGCTCATCTCTAATTTATAGATTAAACATGTAGCTATGCAGTATTTAAGCTCTGTGTGTAAAAGTAAAGTAATTTCCCTGCATGCAAAATGTTAAAATTAGCACCCCTTACACATACTTTGCCCTTATCCCCAGAGATCAGCTCTAGAGTGAAAAGTTAGTATTTGCATGTTGCAGCACTGACACCATCCATTCCTCCATGGATGGTATAACTATCAGCAACCAATGATGAGGAAGTGAATGATTTATGCAAAAGCAAAACATGTATTTTAAAGGGAACTACATACAGGGGAACTTGGATCCATGAGGTGATTCTGATACACAATGATAGTAACACCATTTCGCACGAGATTTTGGTATATTTCTTTTTGACGATTAAAATGAGTTATAAATGGGAGATTATTCTCCATGAAAGGATCTCAATGTGAAACTTACCTTCAGTGTCCTGATCTCTTTCCTCCAGGGATACAGGAACAAATTAACACAGATGAGCTCCAGGATTGCAAATCCCTTCATAGTACGCGTCAGCACTTCAGACCTGTGCTCCGACCTACTCCGCAGAAAGTTCTCTCGGATGGTCTGCGAGTAGACATCGCTCGCTGCTGCAGGAGAGTCCCATGCAGACCCCTCCGGGTCCAGGCTGTCACAGAGCGACACGTCCCCTTCATGGCTCCTGTACTCATAATAGGAGACATAATTCTGGTAGAGTGCCCGTCTGCCTGCAGCCCTCCTCATGTTACAGGAGAAGGATGCTCCTCTCTGATGCTCTCTATGAGGAAGTTACCGGCTCCAGCTGTCGGATTGGCCGTCCCCGGGCATGGTACAAGGCTCCATTGGTTGCCAGCCGTGCTCATCACATAAAGCAGAAGGCAGGAAGTCCTAGCAAAAGTGAAAGTGAAGTTGTCCTGTGCAATATGTATTGGGAAATGTATTGCTTTTCACCTACATTTGGGGTATAAAAAAAAAAAAATATATAGCATTTTGCAATTTAATGTAACCACATTTTACAGTTGTGATGACTGTTTGTGGTCTACCAGTTTGCCTGCATTCTGAAAAGCTGTTGTTGGCATAAAAGCTTTAGGCAAATACACAACCATGTAATTTATTACTATTATTATTTACATATATTTACTAACTTTTTTTCTCTTTGCGGTAGATCACAGAGGGAAGCTAAAACTGCAGGTGCTTAATTGTGTAAATTCCCATGAATCAGAGCTATAATGCCATGACATACCCTCCAACTGTACCTATTTAGCAGGTACAGTACCGGTTTTTAATGGTATGTACCAGCTAAAAGGGCTCCTGTACCGGATTCTGACCCCAGCTGTTCCCTCCCCCCTATACTCCTTTTCCAGCCCTTCTGCATCTGATCACTATAGTAAAGCTGCAGGAACAGACTCCTACAGCTCTGTTATAGCGACAAGACCCTCTCCTGTGAGTGCTTAGCACATATGATAAGGTTTAAATGAGATTATACACCTTATCATACATGCAAATGAGAGCAGTTTAAAGCCCCGCCCATTCACAGGGCAAGCCACGCCCCTAATTGTACCGATTTTCTATTATAAAATGTTGGAGGGTATGCCATGATGTGCATGAAAATATGTCATCAAGGTGCAACACCATTGAGCATGGACACAGAACTTGATGCAATGTGTATTATCAGGATCTGCTGTAGGCCAAATATGGAAGTGTGGCCTAATATCCTGGTAGTTTGGTTAAATGACAGTCTCATGTTTGTCACCTCTCATGGAGGGCCTGGGATATTAATTAGATAGTAGTGACACATTATTAGCCACATTATTCACATGTGCTCTACTGACTTCCTGCATGGATTTGGATCCTTGAGATGCAGAGTTCCATGATGGGATGGCATGTCCGCATGCTGGGAGGTATTTAAATCATACATTAGGTGCTTGGCTAAGCCTTTACGAACAATCCTCATTTAATCAAAGGCCCCATTTTAAATGTCCTACTTGCGGAAAGCCAAGTAATTAGGATCAGTGATGCGATAGTGGACCTTGCGTGTTTCTATTAGATTAGGACCCGGTCCATTGTTGTTCCCACCACCTTGTAAATTACCGCATTAAGTAGTAGTGATGGACTTATTAACAAGAAGCATAAATAGTAAATCCTCCAACCCCCCTGTACCCATCTCTCTGGGCAGTGGCCACCCTAGACATAGGCGATCGCCTGTGGCTCTGTGGATAAGGGGATCCTGTTCATACCCCTAAACAATAGCTGCCCCAGCCACTGACTCTTGCCCAGGGCACAGAATTTCAGTGGTGACACTGCTTTAACTGCTGAAAGAAGTAACAACTGAGGCACCAGCTTAGCATTTCAGGAACAAGCTGCGCTGTAGTTGGTAGCTAAACGAAGCTTTTCTTAGCTTAAAATTTTAGTTTAGCTTCCAACTACATCGCAGCCTGTTCCTGTGCTGTGTGGCTGGCTGGCTAGTTCTGCAGAGCTGAAATGTCTTTTGAGAGCTGCATGAGAGTGTATGCAGGACGCTGTAAGGATGAGTACACTGCAGAGGAGGTAAGCAGAAGGGGATCAGGCAGGGAGTGTATGAAATGATTGTCTATATAAAGTTGGCAGGATATTCTCTAGCAGTCACACAAATGCCATCACCCTTTGAAATGCAACACATTAGCCATGTTCTGCCTGTGTCCCCTGCCCATGGCTTGAAAATTTGATACTCCTGGCATGTTTTGGTATGCCCTTGTTAAGAATGTTATTTTTGACAGATTAATTAGGGACGGGGAGAATGAAGAACATCTCTGTATGCATTGGTGAGGTTTGTTTATACATCTATGTTGCATATCACTGGCAACTGCATAATGCGGTCTGCACTGTATGTTTAGTATGAATTTCTCAGACCGCTGGGAAAAGAGACCTAAAATACACTGCCCTAATGTTTTGATCGTTTACCATGCTGTGTGGATCCTGATAGGTTGGTCGGTAGGGAGATTGACCTTATTATCTGTCAGTGTGGTCGTTGTGTCAGTAGACAGGGGCATTGTATAACATATAACCATCTTTATAGTATGAGATAGGCCCAAAAAGCTAAATGCACAATACAATGCTAAGAAACAAAAAAAGAAAACTTAATGGCCGATGCTGTCCAAACAGAGACGGCATGGCAGTAAACAAAATGGTGGTTGCTCAAATCAATTTATAGGCCACAGAACAGGTGCATGAGACTGCAGCGAGACAGGTTGGTGGTTTGATGTTTAAAGGAGCTTAACAATGTCACTGTAGAATTATTTTACTGCTGCTAATATAGTGCAGGAGGTAACTATTAGACTGAGTGAATACTTCTATACATGATGATATTCACACAGGGAGAGAAGAGTTATAATCAGGGCTGAAGTAGACCACTACTTCAGCATTTGGGTACATACGTGCAGATGGGCGGCGTAGAAATCCGTACTTGAAAATTTACATAAAAGTGGGTGGGGGAGGCATTTAAATGAACGCATGGAGGCGCGGTTATAAAGAATCACACGGACGGAGCACATATATACTTGTAAGTACACACGGAAAGAAGAGTGGTCTAGGGACTCGTAAGTCCCCGACAGCACATCCGGGAGAGAGAAGTGTTGTTGGTGGGTGTTTCTTGCTCCGGCCGTGCGTATAATTGCGTACATAAAAAAACTGATTTCTGAATATGGCCCTAAGAAAGTAGAAAGTACTTGGCCCTTGTCTGTGGACTCACAGCCAACCAGTGTTTTAAGTTGCCAGCCTCTGACACCTTGAAGTTTTTTGAGTGTAGGATGGGTAGCTGTGATGGGTTGTAATCATATTTCCGACGGTAAAAATACCGACGATAAAAATACCTCCACGAGGGTACCGGCGGTGAAAATACCGACACCACAATAATACCAGCGATGAAAATCCCGACACCAAAACAATACCGACGATAAAAATCCCGACACCAAAAATATACCGGCGAAAAAAATTACCGGCCCCTAAAAAATACCGACATAAAAAAAATACCGGCACCCAAAAAATACCGAAGCATAAAAAATACCGGCAA
>WWET01001835.1:52927-100370 GCA_011038615.1 Limnodynastes dumerilii | reverse complement strand
TTCCTTACCTTACGCCGGGCGAAGCTAGGGTAGCCTTCAGCCAGCGTAAGGAAGGGGCCATACGCCCGCACAGGGGGAGTGCCAGGAGGGTGTTAGCGATGTAACGCTGAGCGTTAGGACGCTCAGCGCTACATCGTAGGATCAGGCCCAGGCCCGCTGTGCTTTAGTAAGCACAGCGCATCGGCGTAACTCTGGATCAGGCCCTATATACCCATCCAGACTTCTGCGAATTTCCATGTGCTTGACTTGGAAAAGTTAAGGAAGGCTTTGGCTGTCAGAAGTCAGTCGGTGTGAACAGGAGTGGTTAAAGTGTAAATGCACAAATGACTAGATAGTGCAGCCCAGTACTAGTGGACCTGGCCGATTACTCTAATTGCACCAGGGGCTGGCTATACTTTTTTTATGAGGTTAATGGGAGATATCAATAAATCTGATTCAACCTTATTGGGGTCTGTAAAGAAATATTAGCAAATGCAATGGCTATACTGTGAATATTCATTGTAAATATTAATTGGCTACATTGTGTACACATTAGCAATTCACAATGGGTTTGCATCCAAAGCCTATAATTTCAGTGGGGACACATCTGATGGATAGCAGTATGTCAGTACAAAGATTATAATAATTATAGAAAACATATGTTTAACTTGGTTGCAGTAAAAAGAAAAAAATCCCTGTATGCACATGGGCTCAGATCTAGACTTATAATGGAGCATTGTTTGATTACTAGGATTGGAAAACAACCACATATTGTGATCGCACATGCACACGCGCCACTTTCTTAGTACAGATCTGGATCCAGAGTTCCTGACAAATCAGGATGCAGGATTCTACTACATGACACTAGATGCTATGTTTCCTCCACTGTATCCAGACTTCTGAGACGTACCTATTTTACGAGTTTGGGTCCCCATTGCGAACGGCTGGGATATTGATGGCTTATGCCTCGATGAAGCATAGCAATCGATCCCCGAAGCACTGAACACGGTGCTCCGGTTAGTTTCCCCCAGCCCGCTCCCTAACCCAAACCCTAAGTCCCCCCCCCGCAGCCTAACCCTAAGTCCTCAGCGGCGGCGCTTCCGAAAGTGAATGGGTGAGTATGAGACTCGCATACTCACCCATTCATTAAAAAAAAAAAAAATTCTGTGAGAGCTCGAATTCGAAATAGGGACAGCCGAAAAACAGCTTTCGGCTGTCCCTAATTCGCAATGCAAGCCTCCGCAGCGCAGACGTGCAACGCTATTTTACTCAAGTATGACACAAGTCTTATGGTAGGGGTCTATAATCGTAAGTCTGTGCAAGCAAAAGAAGTGGCCTCCTCCCTCATGGGGTTCATAAAGTCTACTAAGTCTACTAATGGCAAGACTCATACCTGAATTGTTACACAGAGTATCCTTACAATGCTTGTTGAATGAGTTTTTGTATTTCCAATGATTAGGCCTGTATGTCGTGCTTAAAAAATTTATTTTCAGTATAATGTCCGTATATTTGTTAGGCTTTATTCATCATTGTTTGATAGACATTTATGGGATAACTTTCTGTTAGGTAGATGACAACCCAGTTTGCCTAGATACCAATAGCAGTAGCCCTGAAAGATGTTTACTACACATCCATATAAAAACTATTGCATCTATTTATTGCTAGATATAAACTAATTGCACTTCTTGTAACACAACCACCATCTTACACTTGTTACATTTGTGTTTATTATGAACTATAGGCAAGACACAATGCTACATAGTGCTGATTCAGAGGTATTAATCATTTGATTGAAATTCACTTATAAAAGCAGACTGGCAACATCAACTAAATTTCATTGCCAGTTGCTATTTTGACAGGTCAAATGATTGACAGTCGAGTATTCTGTTACTAATACATTTATATGATTACATTACATTAAGTTTACAGATGTTACAAACAAATACTAACATATACTCAAGTGTTGACATTCTGACTGTCGACATTTCATACCACACCCTGCAATGTATGCCCTACGTACCTGTCTGGTTCTGTTGCATGTATATAGTCTCCAATAGCATCCTTAACATTAGCAGAAGATATAGATTAGGTTGCCCATAGGCTGAATATTAAACCAATTTTCCATAAATACTTTGTGTGTTGTCCTTTAGACCCAGACAAGCACATGGGAAATTCACCACTAATTAGTAGCTACAAAGGCGGAAGCTTGCTTAATATCAAAACATCCTTTTCCTAAATTACCAACATTTGTGTGCACATATGGGCATTGCAATCACAAAATAAGTCACAATATCTGCTCTACACGCAACTCTGAATCAGCACCTTAGTGCATTGCTAAGTGAAACGACTAGAACATTTCCTTGTGACACAACACTGGTCGGTGTTGAGATATCTTTCGATTGGTCCAATGGTTTTACAGGAATGTGAAGACTCATCTAACTTGATTTGGTGGAACAATGTGGAGATCAACCGTTGCCAAGGGTGATAATTGTTCTATGTTGTCTTGTGAAGTTAGGGTTATCCCTTCAGTGCTTATACCTAGAAAGAAGTCATGTTTACAGTGTGGGTCTTCCAAGGAGTATGGTGGAGGACTGTCCACGGGAAGGAAGATTTCAGAGGCTCCTGGTCCAACACAGTCGTTGTAGCTACAAGAACAAAAGAACACAAAATAATTTAATTCTGATGTTAGCCTTAGAAAGGTTTGCTGTGCTTCCAAAAGATCAGACAGTGGTTTAGATTAGATAAATAATCTTTTCAGTCACCCCGGGGTAAACTACATTATTTTCAAATGGAAATTAATCTTGTGGTAAGATCTTTCACACATTTCTGGTTCAAATTGTACTTTTTTTTTTACCTAGGGGTTAAATAGTAGCTGGAGAACTGTCATTTAAAGCTTGGTATTGGATCACTTTGAACTTTGATAAATATGTAAGTTTCATCAAAAAATAAATGTTTGAGTGAAGCAAAAAATCTGTTCCTGAAGAGATCTGAGATAACGTGATACCCCAGAGTGTTGAAGAGGGGGTTATAGTTGTTATGAGGGAGCTGTTGTTGAACGGAGGGGAATTTTTGCATTAACAGGAACCTCCTATAAGTAGGTTGTTTTTACACAGCAGTAGCAGCTGACATGGTGACTCTGATTGCTGTTTTCAAGGTTTATTGCTTTGCTCTGCATGTGTAGAGTCAGATAGACTGAGCAGCAGCCGGTTAGCAGAGGGGTGAAGGATGGCGTGGGGCTGTTGCTACCTGGTTGATCCTGCCAGTAAGTATATGCTTGTCTCAAAGATTAAGCCATGCACATGTCAGTACATACGGACAGTACAGTGAAACTGCGAATGGCTCATTAAATCAGGATAGCGGCGCACTTGGTGTAGCGCGAAGGTCCTCTAGAAGCTTCAGGGGAAGAAGGAGAGCGGGGGAGACGTTGCTTTCAGTCAGTTAGTGTGTGTGAGGTGACGGAGAGAAGATGTAGTGGTGCTCACTGAGAGGGAAAGTGAAATAATATTAGAAAGTTGCAGATAAAGATATTAAAGGTGTTGGGGAGATTGACAGAGGGAGAGATCATTAGTGACAGGTGAGCGGGACGACAGGACAAGGGATAAAGAGAGGTGTCGCTGCTGAAAAGGATTGTTGGAGAGAGGTGTCACTGCTGAAAAGGATTGTTGGAGAGAGGTGTCGGTGAGAAGAGAAGAAAGCGGAGATAGCCAATCGGAAAAGAGAGAGAGAGAGAGGTAGAGGAAGGTGTTGGTAACGGCAGAAAAGGCATAAAGACACCAGAACGGGACGAGAGAGAGAGAGAGAGAGAGAGAGCATTGGTGACAGTGGAGCAGACGAATGTAGGAGCTGGAGAGACTGTTAGAGGGAGAGAGTTTTGGTGACGGGAACAGGAGAGGGTGCTAAAAGAACCGACAGAAAATCAGTGTTGACGTTAACGAAACAGCAGGAAAACGTGGAGAAGGTGGAAGTAGGGAGAATGATGAAGAAAGAGGGAGTACAAAATAAGTGAGCTTTTGGGAACTGGCAGCTGGAGAGGAAAGTAATAAATTTCTGTTATAAAATGTCGGTGAGAAGGAGTCAGATTTAATGCTGCAACCAGTTTATGAAGTAGACTTTGACAAAGGTATAAAGAAGTGGTTAGATACATTCTATAGTAGGTATGAGGGTATATGTAAGGGGTAGTTATTAAAAACCTAAAACTGTTCTACTGTGTTAGCCTCAACCACCTCAAAAAGTTACTAAATTTAAGATACTGTACAATTTTTTCCTTTAACAGTGTTTCCATTAATTTTCCTACTACTGATGTTAGACTGGTTGGATTTAAACAAATAAAAAAAAAAATGTGACATGATTCTCCAAGTGGCTATTCAATTAATGTTTTACTTGCTTGGCAGATGGACCTGGGCAGTAGTGGGAAACCGCAAGTGTCATCTTTTATGGGTTCTCTGAAGCAGCCCGTGTGACTTTTTACATGTGTAACATATCTAACTGTGCAGAAAGGCTGCATTCATATAATTCCTTCCTAGAGACGAGAGCGTCTCACCTCTAAGTATATACAACTTTCTCCATAGCCTTGAGCAGATGGACAGTCTTTTTAAAATGTATACAATCAACGACAGGAATCTAGAAGCAATTAGAATGTTCTGTGTCTAAAATATGCGCAGGATAATGCAGGAGATGATTACTTTGTGGAAACAGATGCTCAACAGATCCAGTGAAATAACTAAAGAGCTTTATTTGGTGTAAATAAATCTCTGCAAAGGAAACAGCAGCTAACATCAAACTGATGGAGTGTGGGCGATTCCTGCACTGTGGCCTATATTGTTGTATAATGTAGAGATAGAAAATTTGTGGATCTATTAATGCAGAGATAAAAACTATTTGCCCTAAATTAAGCTCTGGTCTCATAACGTCTTTTTTTTTATTATTAAACATGATAGATCCTTAACTGGCAATTACATTTTAATGATACTTACTGCTGGAGAGGTGTAGAAGGCGGCACAAGAGCAGGTCAATGTGCCGGGAAGCATATCCCTGCACATTAGCTCGCTGGGAATCGGAGCAGACTGTCCATGGTGCTCTGTCCCCTATGTGACGTCACAGGTGCGCAGCTTGTGTCCTGGGCTGTAAACTCAGCCAGCCCTGATATCACACATGGGTCAGCAAAGGAGTGTGGGTCCCTGTTGCGAATGGCCATATTTCAATAGGGCCGTTCTCTCCCAGTTAGTTCTGAACTGGCTGGTTTATCGATTGCTTATTCCTCGATGCGGCATAGCAATCGATTCCTGGAGCACCGAACACGGTGCTCCGAAAAGTGAGCAACCCCACTTCCTAACCCTAAGTCACTCCCCCTTGCAGCCTAACCCTAAGTCCCCCCCTGCAGCCTAACCCTAAGTCTCCTCCCTTCAGCCTAACCCTAGATCCCCCCACCCGCAGCCTAAACCTAAGCCCCCCCCTGTGAAACATCGCAGCGGAGACTTGCAACGATCAGAAAAGGTAAACAAACAAGGCAAATGGCCTGCATCACACACCATATTCAGAAAGACTAAAGGAAGTGTAGCCTGGAACAGCAAAGGGAGCGGGTGATAGTATAGGAGGATCCATGTGCAGGAGGAAGGCATTCTTAGCAGGAAGAGTAGATTTAGAACACAAGTCCAGCACTGACAATGGAGCGTAGCAGGTTTAGGGGAAACATCACTTCACTGAAAAGGTATATGACAGGATGTGGTTTGCCGGTCCAACTGTCTCATTTCCGACAGTGAACATGCTGGCACTAGGGGCTGTATTTACAGATCCGATTTCACATGAAGTTGCGTGCGTATTTTTAGGTACGGTATAACTGTGCATGCGTAGTAAATTTACGCAAGTAACGTAGAATATACGCAGGTAAGTGCTTTAGGCACGGACATGTGAATCGCACTTGGGGACATGCGTACGGAGGGGCGGGGTTAAAATACGTACTTGAAAAGATACGTGAAAGAGGGCGGGGGAAGCATTTAAATGAGTCTTGGAGGGCACGGTTACATAGATTTGCACGTACAGCATACCTATATGCATGTAAGTGCACACGTAAAGTTAGAAATGGTCTATGGAGGCAGATGTCTACGATTGCATGGACGTGAAAGGGGAGTGTCATGGGTGTTGGTGGGTGTTGGCTTGATACGTGTGCTCGTATAATTGCGTTCTTTTAAAAAACGGATCTCTGAATATGGCCCTAGAAAACCAGGAGCGTTCACTGCTCTGCAGTTTTTGCTACTGAAACTCCTGTGTAATTGGATATTGTAATACTGACATGTTTGTTTGGCATTACAATAACCCTAAACCTAATTCTAACCCTAATTAACTAACCATTAACCTGGGAAGCAGCGAGCCAGGAGAGCGGACTGGAGCGCACCAGCTGAGAGGAGAGCTTTCTGGACGCAGAGAGAAGACCCCAGTGCACAGCTGTTGAAATGAAAACTTTCTGCAGTGTATCCGTTCCAAAATATATTTTAACTAAGTGACACTCCAGCCGCCATTTTACCATTACCGGGACAGAAACGATACACCAGTGGACGAGTGAGGTGGTAGATGCTAACAAAGTACAATATTTCAGCATCCTTGGGATAAACAAAAGGATATTTTAGGGCCATGATGGTTGAAAAAGATGTGCAAGCTGGCTTGGTCGCATACTTGCTGCTGTCAAGTTCTATGTGGCTCAGTTTTTACAAGGTCGCTTAGTCTGTTTCATGGCAGCCAGTCACCCTGTAATTAGGTTAATGTGATCATTCTACTCAGCTTAAACAACTCATATATTCAATAGTGTCACCTCCTAATTCAAATTAAATTGACCATGAAGGGCAACAAGAAATCTCTTGCCTGAGCCTGGAACCATCCCCAATCTGTTTTACATTAAATAAAGCAGATGAGAGCTATAATATAAAATACCAGAGTACCCCATTTATTTCACTAATAGGGGAATATGAGTGAGGTGTCCATTATCCTGCCTGTCAGCCAAGATTTCATTAAATGCACTCTCCATGTATCACTGAACTATAAAAAGAAACATAATGCTTTATTTATTCAAAATCCAATTTGAAAAGCGTCTTTGTAAAAAATGACTAAACTCGCTGCCCAGCAAATTGAGTAGAGGTTAAGTAAATTATTGGATAAGTATCCTAGAAATTACCATCAATTGATATCTTACTTTAGGACTGTGATGCTCTGTCTGCCCACTAAATATAGGACCAGCCCCTTTCACATCACCGCCCCAGCAATATCCTGGGTCTGTGAACCCGGGATACTGACGTGTCACCAAATGATCCCAGGGTCACAGACCCTGTTTCACATTGCAGGGTTGACCCAGGAAATTCCAGGACCCAGGTTTGCCCTGTCAGTAGTGCGAGTCATCACACTGTAATTTGCTTACTATTGCTTTGGCAACACTTGTTGCCAGGGCATTAGTAAAAAAAATTACACCAATCAAGTAGTTTCTGTGCTACCCAAGTTGAAAAACCAGGGTAGCACCTTTCACACTGTACCCCTACCCGGGCCAGACACAGGAATAACCCTTCTTTTGTCCCGGGTCCAATTCCCGGGTCATTAGACGCGGGGTAGAGGCACCTGGACCCTTTCACACTGCGCCTCGACCTGGGTTGTTGCGGCTTGCCCGCCAATAATCCAGGTTTTTTGGGGCAATGTGGTCCCAGGATGACCACAGAGTAATATCCATGGCTGGCAACATTGCATAGTGTGTGGCTAGCTTACATCACATGCTGGAAGTATAGCAAAAAAATTACAATAGAGTCCAGTTGGCTTTTGGTAACAGAGTTGAGTAGTAGTTAGAAAGCCCAGGTAATAATAATGCAGGTATTGTGAATTATATAACATGTTCAAACCCCCGTGTTTTGGTTATGGATCTGGCTTTATTTTTAAATTGCTAAAAACTACTAATATCATGTAAATGTTTATGTATTTTGCTCCTAAAGCATTATTAATATGAATAACTTATTCATTTTCAGTAATTTCTAGTCAAATTGGACCCCCTCAAAGCTCACAAGATTGAAATTGGTTAGTACATGCTACCATATACTACTACTATATTATATAATGTATATAAAATAATATACGAGGTATGTCTATAAAAACGAGACTGTGATTCGACCTAGTACACAAAGCAGTCAGAACCGGTTATAACTGCATTCGTAGTGACCTTGAACATGTGGTAGAATGGGTTCCAGAAGGTACAACAGTTACCAGCATTATTAGACAGAAGTTTTGAAAAAGCTGAGAGAAAGTCAGAAAGGAACGGACGCAACTGTGGAAAAAATGGTTTCATTCTTCACCAGGACAATGCGTCTGCTCACACAGCACTTTCTGAGACCAACAATCACATAACTACACTTGTACATCCTCCATATTCATCCGATTTAGCACCTTGTTACTTTAATCTTTTCCCAAAAGTTAAATCAGTGCTTAAAGGGACACATTTTATGTCGGTTGAAGAAAACGGCAGATATGTTGAAACAAATGACAGAAATTGATTTGCTCCATGCCTTCCACCAGTGGAAAACAAGACTACTGTGATGTATTACTGCAAATGGGGAGTATATTGAAGGGGACAAGCATTACATTTGTAATACCAATAAATAAAAGTGAGTTATTTAATCAGTCTTGTTATTTAATAGACATACCTCGTGTACATATAATATTACTCTCACTCTTTGTGATATTTTATATTCAAATGTATTCTCATGTATTGCTATTGTTATATAACAATTGATAGGACAATATCTATGGTCACTTCCACAGTAAAATATATATATAAATTCTATAGTTTGTAAAATGTTTTAAACAAACAATTGTATAAATAAAGAGCAAAAAGTGTGAACAGGACTTGTGTTGCAGGGTAGGAATATTCTTTTGCGCTATCTATGTACCATTTCAATACGTAGATTGCGTACATGCGGTCTTTAAAGATCGCACATGCGCAATCTACGTAACGAAATGGTATGTAGATAGTGTAAAAGAGCTACTACGCATGCGTAGTAGCTCTGCTCTTGTAACTACGCACTTAAGAAGCAATATTCTTAAGTGAGAATCCGGCCCTATATTCCTACACTTTTTTGCAGACTAAGGGTTAATGGCTCTTGTATGAGAGGCAGAATAGTGTCTTTTTATATACATTGGGGCTGATTCAGAGATGCGATTGCGAAAAGATCGCAAATATACGCATCTAAGGTTAAGATCTTAGCAGGTTCCAGCCCACTGCATAAAGAGTCACTCCCCTTGCAAACAGCGGTGGATCTTAAATTTAGACCACCATTGACTAGCCCTAACTCTACGCTGTCATTTGGGATCTTAAGTGACGTGGTAGCGTTCATTTAAGATCCTAAGTGTCAGCCCTCACCTACTTTCCCTCATTTCCCTGCCTCCCCCCGCCCATTTCCATGCAAATCCTTAAGATCTTAGTGCTTGCGTGCGATTCAAACTTATGCTCTTAGCGAATTTACGCTCCTAACCTCTACGTAGACGGCGTTGCACTATTACTACGCATGCGCAGTAATGCAAATTTTCTAAGATCTTAAATATACGCTCCTAAGTGCCGTGGAAATCGTATCTCTGAATCAGCCCCATTGGGCTGGATCCAGACTTAGTTAAGTGCTTGAACTTAGTTACTCCTGGGCTAAACCATGTTGATTTCAGGGGCAGTCAAGTTAATTGTATTCTTTGCATGCAGGAATATATCTTTGAATTGCTTACTGCACACAGATACTGACCAGCTTTACTATCACACTGTTATTTAGACTTGGGATAGAAAACATCACCTCTCAACTCTAATACTGTTTGCAACAGATGAAATATGACTCCCCCTGCAATCAACAAGTCCAAGCACTTAACTAAGTCTGGATCCAGCCCATTATGTGTATAACTTCATCAACATTGGTGGTCCAGTTTGCAGAGGTGCTATAGTTAGTCCCCATAGTATTTCTGCACTCTGTGCCACCTGCCACTCATACAAGCGCTAAGAGCCATTAACACAGGATAGTGGAGGAAAAACATATTTGCACCTATTTGCAGGGCCTGATTAAGGGTCTCAGCCGCTCTAGGCTAAAGTATTTATGATGCGCCCACCCTACATAACTACATAACACCCTACAAAATAACATAAAATGATAAAAATAATATAATAAATTAGAAATAGATTGTTTCTCTCTCTCAGAAATACAGCTTAAATTGCTCTCAATAAAATATATAGCTGCCAATAGAGTGGATTGGATTAAAGGTGAGTGCAGGGGGGATGGTTGCCCCATAGCAACCGCACCCCTAGCACCCACTACAGTTGCACCCATCCCAGGCATTCTGTTCAGTGTTTCCACTCAACTCAATAAGATTTTAATTGTTTTACAAAAAAATAGCCTCCACAAGCCTGTCTCTATGTTCACCCCTCCGTAAATGGCTGATCACAGGAAGCAGAAAGTGTGAAGCTCAGAAGATCCGAAATTTAAGTGAAAATGGTGTTTTGCCTCGATTACAGATCCGAATTTAGTAAGAGGAACCGAGGCATGGCTCGGTTCGACTCAGAACCCCAAAATTCCGATTAACAACCGTTCGAACTGCTCAAGGTATTGTGGTTGAAAAGTGCATTTATTAATATTACAGGTACTGGGATTAAAAATAACATGTGACCTTTTTTTCTTATCGTGTACCAGGTGTAGGCAATATTCAGTACTTTTTTTTAAATAAAACTACAACTTCCAGCATGCTGCAATAACATAAGTATAGCTAACACCAGGCAAAGCATGATGGGGCTTATAGTTTCACTGCACCTGGACCGTATTTCTTCTCTCTGGAGAAACCAGCAGGGAGCGGGACTTGATAATGCAATTTATGCAATTTGTACCCTGTAGCTACTACTTTTACTGGTAATGAGGGGTGGTTTAATGAAGCAAATTATGTAATCAATCCCTGCCCAATCCCTAGTAACACTAGGATTTAAAGTATTGGTAGGCAAAACATCACTGCCTCAAGCCCATTGCAGGAGCTTTTTCTGCCTATACCAGTGTTCCTGAAAGACAATCCCGAGTTTCGGGAGTCTACTGGATATTCAGAAGACTATGAATACCTTACACCTTCTAAATAGTCATCATCCCTTTCAATACAGCCAGAAGTCTTAGGTTCAGATATGCTAAGCTGCGGGTTTTGGAAAAGTAGAGATGCTGCCCATAGCAACCAATCAGATTCTAGCTCTCACTTTTCTATTACATACTAGAGAATGTCAGCTAGAATCTGATTGGAAAAGTGGAGATATTGCCCATAACAACCAAACCCGCAGCTTAGTAAATCTGGCCCTAAGTAGTTCTTTAATTATATAAAAAAAAAATCTTTCTTCCTCTGTATATAGCGTTGTATCTTGTTCCAGATATGCATCATTTAAAAATTATCCAGGTCACAAAGAAACAGCAACCAGGACTGCACAGTGACATAAATATTTATACCACACTGCAGTCTCCAGTCTTTAGTAACCTCTGATTCAGACTGTAAGCTTAAGAAATCAAAGCATTTTCATTTGAGTCTAGTTTAACAAACCTATTTTCTCATATAGATTTGTGAGGACAGAGCCATTATAATATTTAACATTATGGGCCAGATTTACTAAGCTGTGGTAAAGTAAATGTGGAGATGTTGCCTATAGCAACCAATCAGATTCTAGCAGAAATGTCCTAGTATGTAATAGGAAAGTGAGAGCAAGAATCTGATTGGTTGCTCTAGGCACTTTTAATTTCCCGCAGCTTAGTAAATCTGGCCCTATATATTAGAATTTTTTGCATTTTGCCCCCTTGCTTATGCTAATGCTGAAGCAGACTATTCTGCATGTGTACGAACAAGTCTTGCTAGCACTCTTGATTTCCACACTTGCAGATGCCACCTCAGGGTGATCAAGGCAATACAATTCAACGAGAGAACTGTACTCCCATTGGATACTGGTGACAGTTTTGGTGGTGTATGTACAAATTTTAAGTCACAAGATAACAGTGCTGGGCTGCCAGGGTTGCAACAACCATTCCACGAATATGCCAGTGACCACAAGTGCCAAAAGCCTGGCTGCCAATGATAAATACCTGTGGTCTGTGGGGAGAAAATAATATTACTAATCAGTATGTTGTGTTATAGCACTGACAGTACTTAACAGTGTTGAACATTGAAAAAGCTTTAATTTTTGATTAAGGACACTACTGAACAATACACATATGACAGCGTAGTTGGAGATGGTAACCATCCATCATATAATCATGTAATTTCCACATATAGATTTTAGTTTTACATATTTTTAGTGTAATTGTTATACTTATATATCAGACTGTTCTTACCATGGAGGGAAATCCATATAGGAAGTACTTAGCTCTAGATATGAGCCCAATTCTAAGGCTGGAGAAGCATCCCCTGTGCAAACAGGACTCAAGTTTCCAAAGGAAGCTGAATAGGAGATGCCATCTGTGGGTAGATGACAAAGAGAAAATATTAGGATACACCAATTGTACAGAAACAACTTTTACCATTGATTCAGCCTATGGCTGTCCAGGTGCTGGAAACTACAAGTTCCCATTGTGATATTCTTAATAGAGACTACACAGAGCTCTGCTGGGTTTATGAGGTTTCATACCATAGCTAGGGTGTGCAAGGCGCCAGTCCACCTCTCCGTGACCTTTTCTCAGACTTCCAATGATGATGGTGACGCAGGACAAGAAGAGAACAAGCCCAATGACAATTCCAGCCACGGCCAGCGGGGAAACCAGCATTGTGGGATCATGGCTGCTCCGGATGTAACCAAAATACTCAGGAAAAGAGTTACTCTGGTTTAAGTGAATTTCTACAAGTAGTAAAAAGACAAGAATAAGGAATGAATTAAAACTCAATAGAAATATAAAAGTCCACACAAAACTGTTCCTTGTCCTCTTAATCATGACTGATATAACTTTCGGGTCACTTCATATACCAGTATAGGTCAGTTTATTACAGTTTCTGTGTAAGTCCACAAATTGTACATAGAGTTGGAATTTTAGTTGATATATGTCAAAAATAGGATGCAGTCGCCGCTGATAAAATGCTGTTTCCTAAATAGAAACATCCGAAAGCTGATTTTTGCCTCTATTTTGAAAATAGTACTAATTAGAAGAATTTTATTATTAAATGGGTAAGTATGCCGGGGAGGGTTAGGGTAATGGAAGGGGAGGGTCAGGATAATGGTTGGGGATTTTATTAATACTCACCATTCACAGCTTCATCTTCTATCTTCGGTGGATCGATTGATTCTCCCTGCAAGGCAGAAGCAATCGATTTCCCAGCGAGTTGCGAACTGCCTTTGGAAAAAGGGCTGTCCTCAGTGGCGACCCACAACCGTTCAAAATGTTGTTTTATGATATAGGGCACACTTGTAATTTTTATTGATTACTCACATAGGACCAGCAACGTTCTACAAATCTTGATGATTAATTACAGTATTTGTAGTCCCATCGATGTTAAAGTGTCTACAGTGCCTTTAATTGTCCTTAGGATGCTTTGGTGCACAATGCCCGCTAGACACCGCCACAGGAATCAAAAGAATTAGTACTGCTCAACACTTAAGCTGGCCATACACTAGAGCGATTATCGGCCTGATCACCCATCGAGTGATTGTGCAAATAATCACTGTAGTTAATGGCCAGGATCAATGTTTCAAACACAAGAAATGCTCTGGTACAATTATTTGGTCTTTGAACATGTTTGATTTATATTGTGAGCAAGCTCCCAATATTTTAAGGGAGCCGATCAGCTATCTGAAAGGCTCCCTATACTTCAAAGGGGCTGCTGCAGATCTCTGTACTATGCTGCTCTGGCAACTTTGAAAGTATATTTTGCAGCAGCGGCTATTGCAGGGAGTAGTACAGACGGATTAGCCGAAGTCGCACTGTGTGAAGCGCGGCTTTGACTGACTACTCTCTGTACTACCTGCATTAAGCGCTGCTGCATATCTATGTACTATGCTGCTCTGACAGCTTTGAAGGTATCAAAGCTGTCAGAGCAGCATAGTATAACCCCTGGCCCCCCTGATTATCCCAGCAGGAGAGGTGTATGGTACCGATAAAGCGTCATTTCCCTAGCGGGAAATCGTCCCGTTTATTGGGCCCCCCCTTGCTGGGGTCCCAGTGTATGGCAAGCATTAGATAGATGGACAGACAGACCTGCATTTCCTAAGGACTCTATCTATCTAAAAAACCCATATTGACTAATTGATGGGACGTTTGAAAGGAGAAAATGTTTTAGTTGAAGGGTCTACCTTCATAGTAAGTGGAGTTGGCATGTACCCATCAAATTAATACCCTGGAAGATAAAGGGTTTTGTAATGTCACTTTATATGTGTTATATGTTTTCATATATAAAAGGCCACCTATATGTGTCCCTCAATGCCCTTTTTAGCAGCCCTACATTTTCCCTTGCTGGATTGCTTTATGATAACTGTGTAACTTGAGGGCTATCTTATGCTTTTTTCTTTCATTGTCATTTGTGCGCTCTCTATCTTTAAATAAAAGATTGTATTTTCTGATCTACAAAAGTCTTGCACCTAGATCTGATTTGAGAGAACCTTGAGTTTATTTTCAATTGTGGGGTTATTGTTTGTGGCACTGGAAATGATTAATTGCTCCTTGAAGCACTGCGATAACCCTTTTATCCTGCATTGCCTCAGACTATTCATTCAAGAAGATAAGATCAGGTATGAGTCATACAGGTACTTTGCAGCTGAGGTAGTCTTAAAGAAGCCTGTTCATCAAATTAGGGCAATACGAAAGACAGAAGATCTTTCACGTAGCTATTTGTTGTAAAGACTTGCTCAGTTCAGGCCCTGTGCCAAATTAATAAAATAAAATCATTTTTTTTAAATAATCCCTTATTCCCCCCCAAAAAAATTCATTGATTAAAATAATAACGTTTCCATTAGTAATGGCGATATCTGAAGGATGTCCATTGATTTGGTTGCCTGAACATGATAAATAGACTGCCTCAAATTTTGCCTAATTGGAGAAATCCTTTGTAAAAAAAAAATATATATCAACTTTTGCTGGACTAGTCAATGTTACCTTCATTGGAACCCCACGACAATGGGCCTGATTCAGACTTAAAAAGGAGCTTGAAATTAAGAAAGGAAAGTTACTCCTGGGCTAAACCATGTTGATTGCAGGGGAGTCATATTTTATCTGTTGCAAACAGTATTAAGCTGGCCATACACTAGACAATTATCGGCCCGATCTCCCAATTATCGGGTGATCGGGCAAATAATCGCTCTAGTGTATGGTACAGATACATTTTTAAAACATCAAATAAACGCACCAGAAACACTCTGGTGCGAGAATTTGATCTTTCAGTAAGTTTGATTTAAATCGGGAGAAAGCTCCCGATATTTTAAGGGAGCCAATCAGCAAGCTGAATGGCTCACTATTGTTCAGAGCTGCTGCTGCTTTATATCTATGTACAAAGCTGCTCTGACAGCTGGGACGTGATGTTTCCCAGTCCAAGTCTAAATAACAGTGTAATAGTAAAGCTGATCAGTATCTGGCCCAGATTCAGAGCTGCGCTTCATTCTTTTTTTCAGATGGACGCGCAGCAAAAATGAGCACTGCACATGCTCACAGCGGGAGTGAGCACAGAAAGACAGGCACAAGTGTATCCACATCAGACAGCACTGCAACTATGGAACTGGGAGTTCCACAATATTTAAATGAGAGAAGGAGTGTTTTACTCATTTAAATATACCGTGCAGTGCTGTCCGGTGCCGATGCTGAAAAAAAAAGTTAATTAGTATAAAAAAATTAAATAAATAAAAAACAAACACTACTATGCCGCTAATGTTTTACAGTCATTGTGTCATATTTATCCCCTCAGTCAGTACTTTTTTTTTTTTACAAGACTTCCCCTACAGCATTAAAAACTTACAAGTGGTTTTTTTTTTTATTATTTTAACTTTGAAAAGGCCGCCCTACAGTTTATTATTTATACTATTGGGGGCATTGACATAGCGCAGCGGGTCCTATATGGTAGGGCATGCTAGCGCTTGTGGTTCCCCAAGCGCCAGCATGCTGGTACTTGCAGTACTATAAGCATCAGCATGCCCTGTAGGGCAAATATCACTTATTTAATTTATGTAATAAAATAATCACTTATTTAATTTATCTAATATTTAATTTTAAAAAACAAAACAAAAAAAACCAGCCAAAACTTAGTTTTGGCAGCGCCACGGTAACCTGCGGCCGCAGTTGTTATGGCTCCGACTGTGGGATTAATAAGTAAAAGCCATTTTTGTTACGGGCAATTTCAGAGGTGCGTGTTTCTAAAGAAACCTTACAGATCCGCTAAAACTCTGAATCCGGGCCTTTGTTTGTGCGTATGTTAGTTTCCACAATGCCTTCTTAACTGAAGAACACCCATACTGTGCATTAGTAGCCTGAGTGCTGCTCATTTGCATTAAATGTCTTGCCCCTCTAGCCACGCATGCTGATGTCATTCCGTTGCAAAGAATCATGAATGAACCATGAATCATTCCCAAGCAACCTTTCTTATCTGTGAATCATTCAGCCATGTTTTCAGTGCGTAGTTTTGAGTTCTGGGCATGCCCAGTTTAAGTGTTCTTAAAAATACGCACAGAAATTCTGTTCTTACTTAGTTGTGAATCAGGTCTACAAAATAGGCTGAATTACCATCCACATGTCATATAACAATTGGTTGAGTTAGTGAAGAGGTGTTTCATAGGTTCCTAAATGTTAATATTCCCAAATCCTTTTAGCCAAGGATGGAAAACCTTGAAAAAGTCCTGTGGAATTTCTCTTTGTCCATGAGAGTAAGCAAGCTTGAAACTGTTACTTTGGAATCAGCTTCCTGGAATTCCTCCTTTCTCTGCTGGCCACATCCTGGGAGTGTCTCTATAATCCTTGGCAATGCTCATTTGTTTCACAATTTAACTAATCTACTCATGCAAGTCCTATCCTAAAATTAAACAGTAAATCAGTATCTAACTCTAATCAATTATACATTAATAAACAATGGACCAGATTCACACTTACGTTTTTTCTAATTTTTACGTGCGTATTTTTAGGTACGGTTTAACTGCGCATGCATAGTAACTTTTTTTACGCAAGCTATGTAGGATTTAGGCACGGAAGTCCATTACGCCCGGATTTGTAAATCGGGCTTAGTGACATACGTATGGGGCGTGGTTGTCTTCCGTACGTGCGTAGATAAGTGAAAGTGGGTGGAGGCATTTAAATGGACTAATATGGGCGCGGTTTGTCATGTACGCAAGGAAAATACGAACATAACTACACACGTAGACTTAAAGTTGCCCTATGGACGCGTAAGTCACCGAAAACCAATCCGTGTGAGTGTCATGGGTGTTGCCTTGCCACGTATGTGCGTATATTTGCGTACTTTATACACACGCATCTGTGATTACAGCCCAATGTTATTACATTGAATTCATCCAAAATTACTTTTCAACAACTAGATATTATATACAGTATATATCCTTATATTTCCCCGCTTCTGCCTGCTCTCTTCTCTGTTCTGTCCACACTCTCTCCTCTGGAAGAATGGTCATAAATTAACTATTGTTACATGCCACTATGCTAATCATGGTGACATTTAAGTTCTTACCTTCTCTGCAACTGGCCTTCGCTGTTCTATCCCAGTGTCCACTATAGGAATCGTCCTCTGCAGGTCATTGCACCATGCATGACCTGCACATGTCTGCTATACCCCTTTCAGGGGGTATAACCACTAAAAACTCGTGTTTTTGCCCAAAAACTTGGGTCTCGGCTGAAACCCGAGTTTTTGGTGGTGATCTGAAAGATACCAGGTCCTAGGTCCAGGTCTAATGACCCAGGTCTCAGATATGGGAAATAGAAGAGTTTTTCCCGTGTAAGTGGTGGTGTAAAAGGTGCTGACCTGGGTTTTTCAACCGGGGCCTCACCTAACACACCTGATTGGAGGGATTTGTTTATTGTTGCTATGCAACAGTAACAAATCCTTCCTGGGGAGCTACGCACTGCCCTGCACTGTCAGGGCAGACCTGGGACCAGGAAATTCCCAGGTATACCCTGCAGTGTGAAAGGTCCTGACCCAGGAATTTCCTGAGTCACAGCTGGTCTTAAATTGGAGTTTTTCTTTTTTGCCCGGCATATTGCCTTTGGTGATGTGAAAGGAATATCACTGGCATCCTCTGCTCATTAGTGGGTATGCCATACCTCCATCTATCTTTTATGGCCTTCTGGCCAATCAGAGCCATAGGCAGGGATCTTCTGGCCAATCACTGATCAGCAGCCTTCTTTTTTTAGGTCCAGCAGCTCAGTAGCTGGCTGCTGGTTATAGCGTTAGTTGTGCTGTGTTCTTCTGTCATTTGTGCTATTTACTATTGATTGCTGAGTGCCCCAGTTGCTTGTTCTCTCTTGCCTTCTTGATTCCTGCCCTTACCTCTCTGCTGCTGCCTCAGCCTTGACCTTTTACCTGTCTACCCTTCAGTGTTACTTACCTGCCATTCTCCCTTATCGCCAGTCCGGTTGGTTTATACTGATTCTGCGAGTGCTAGCCCCAGTCTCCATTCTGTGTTTATTAATCCATCTCTGGCTGTTTGCATCCTGCCTATTTTCAGTGTGTTTCCATCTCCACTGTGGTCTTCTTGTTCTATGCCATCCCTATTTTCAGGGGTTGTTGCTCTCACCCTTATGCTATCTCTGGGTGTTACTGTTTTAGCGCTAAGTGGAAGCAGCGTCCATGGGCCGCAACCCGCTAGGTGTTAGCAGCCCAACCTATCCCCACCATCAGGGGGCTGTTGAGAAGAACAGGTTCCTAGTTAGACTCTGCGCTCTGGTTCGCTATGACTGTTACAACCATCTACACTTTAGTAGCAGCTGTCAGCACTGAAAACACCGCACTAACAAACTACACCCGTCAACATTCACAGGGACTGTTCTTTATGACGTGGATTTGTCAGATTAGTGCTCAAAGTGTAGGCATTCCATATTTTTACTTTTCTGCTAATTTCATTTAAAAATAATCTATAAATGTCTATAGCACCATTTCTATATTTTAACTCTGAACACCGCATCTGATGTTATTTTTCATGTAAAGTTATTTATTTTTTACTTAGAAGACTACATGGATGTTCAAAGATAATGCAAATCCTTACACTTCTAATGTTTTCATGCCAGATGCTAAGTGTTGCTATTAATTAATTCCATTATAATATTAACCTACTAATTACTCAAAAAAAATAGCTTTTCTTGCAAGAAATACTCTAAGGGCTTAGTTGGCATATGCTGAATTTTCCTGTCTCCTATTCCATGGGAATTATCACATTAAGCTTTCTAAGATGTTTTAGCAAAAATATGATGTTACTGAGGGATGACACACTCTAATATGCAAGGAATATACACTGTTTATTGTGATTTTCAAAGTATTGGGATTTTTCACACTCCACTGACATTAACTGAAATTGCTTATGAGAAAAAAATAGTAATAAAAATATTGTAAGTCAGCCTATAATGGGCCAGAGTGTTGACACACTCTGGCCAGATTTTAAGAAAATCCTGAGAGACATGGCACAGATATTATCTGTCTCTGTCTATCAAAACTTTCACTGTCAGAAGCCCACAAGTGCGGGCCTCACAGATATGTCAAGCTGTCAGAGACACACCCTGGAGGTCTTCTATTTCTCAAACATGCTGCTGTCGATTCAAAGTGGGCCTTTACACACACACACACATCTCAGGATATCTGTCAGATGTGTACAAATATATCAGTGTACAGAAAAGATGTGAACGAATGGGCCTGTGTTCAAATCTTGCAAACAGGCCTATTCATTTCTTAGGCCCCTATTAAAAGTTACAAGAACAATGCATTGCTTTCCGAGGGCCTCATGCAGAGTTGTGCATAGGCAGTGGGTTTTTAGCATTGTTCATACCCTAAAAAAATGTGCATGCAAATTAAACATTACACTCAGAGGACGGTACAGGGGGTGCTGGCATTGGTCAGATGAGTGTGCTTACAAGCACGATGTTAAGCTGAACAATTAGCAACATGACAATTCTAGGGGATTGCTTGGTTGCATAGGAAGAGAAATTAGTAGAAATATTAATGTCACTCTATAGGTCATTAGTTCAGCCAAACTGCAATACTGTGTTGAGACATATCTCCAGAAAATATATTAAAATATATGAACGTACGTAGATAGCATAGGTGCGAGCTATAAAGATAGCCAAATACGTCCATAAAAGCGGTGTTCCGCCGCCTCGGGCACTTTTAGGCAGAAGTGAGAGGGGGCAGGTGTTTAGATTAGCTGGGGAGGGCGGGAGGGAGACAGGGAGGTACACGGACAGATAAGGTAGCCCTATGGCACTCGTAAGTGTATTAAGGTACCTAACAGCGAGGGGCGGATTGGGTGCTGGAAGAGTGAGTTAGGTGCGGATCGACCCACACCTAACTCACTCTTATCTGTGAATCAGGTCCATAATGAATAAACAAAATCACAATAGAAATCTTAATGGCAGACTTTAGTGAAATGTAGACAGTTGCCTAAAGAAAAATCCGCCAATGCTAATTTACTCACACAGGACCAGATTAAGAAAGGAGGTGGAAATTTGTACCTGGGCTTAGCCATTTTGAATTTCAGAGGGAGGAAAATCAATTTCTATTATTTGCATGCAGGGAGAATATTTTGCTTTTGCTTACTGCACACATATACGGACCAGCTTGACATTTAGACTGTTATTAAGACTTGGGCTAGGAAACATCACCTGTCATCTCTAATACTATTATATTATTACAGATACTCAACAGCATTACACTGTTACACTGTTATTTATAGTTGTGCAAGTAGACATCACAAATACTATTATATTATTATTATAGTATTACACAGATACTGACCAGGGTTACTATTATACTGTTTTTTATACTTATACTAGGAAATATCACCTATCATCTCTAATACTATTTTATTATAATATTACACAGATACTGACCAGCGTTACTATTACACTGTTATTAGACTTGGGATAGGAAACATCACCTCTCAACTCCAATACTGTTTGCAACAGATATATTTTGACCCTGCAACACAACATGGTTTTGCCATTTCATACTCTGAAACTGGTTCACTATTGTCTGTGTCTACAATACTGTATTGTGACACAGAAGATTCTTGTTATAACAATGATAAGAATAATGTAAGACAATTTAGTATTAGTCCATAGTCCTGGCATGGGGCGATAAGCATTAGCATACCACTTCCTCAGCCCAGCCTCTCCAGTTGTGGGAGACAGAAGATATGCTAATACCGCTTTCACATCATCGACTTGAAAAATACAGGATTTTCAACCCGGGTTTTTGCTGGGTGAATTGCTGTGTCAAAACAAAAAAAGTTGCGTTACAAGTCCACCTATAACCTGGGAAATTCCCGGGTCTGACCGTTACACATGTGCCATAGATTTCCTGAGTCTGCCCTTGCAAGCAACTGTCAGTCAGCCTAAAGAGAAGCTTTTATTGGCCGGAAAAAATTAACTGGACTTAACTTTTAAAAACAATGCACAGGACTTTTAAAGACTTTTATAGGCAACTATAACAGGAGTAAGCGGCAAACTGTAGTACTTGTCTGTCTCCTTTCTGGTCTGCCTGCAGTTCTGCTATTCACCGCTATGAATTTAGTAGTTGCCTGTATCCTTTCTGGTCCGCAGGGGGAGCTAATAGGAGACATACAAGCACTCCTAAAAAGCTGCTTTCTCCTTTTCCTGCTCATGGCTCCAGGCTAAGAGAATTGTTTACTATTTCCATAGCAATGGTAAACAAATCTCTCCAATCAGGTGCTTTTGTGAAGGACTCGTGTTGAAAAATAACATGGGACATTCCACACTGACACCAGTCCCATGTGAAACCTGGGAAAAACCCTGCTTTTTCCCGGGTCTGAATACCGGATCATTAGACCCGCGTCGACAGAATGGGACCTTTCACATCACCACCAAATACCTGGGTTTTGGCCAAAAATGTGAAAGGGGTTTAATCATTCAGTAAGGGCTTGGTGTATAAATGTTAAGATAGGGCTCTGGGGCCAGATTTACTAAGCTGCAGGAAAGCAAGTGTAGAAAAGGGTCCATAGCAACCAATCAGATTCTAGCTCTCACTTTCCTATGTGGTTGCTATGGACAACATCTCCACTTTTACTTTCCCGCAACTTAGTAAATCTGGGCCATGGTGTGGGAAGTTCCATGCATGCGAGGAGAGAAGTCTTCCCTCACACACAGGATCGATCCATTGGACCAATGGAACTCCACCTTCACTGCTACTGAAGCTCTGACCCCAGCGGAGTTCTGAGTCTGGCCCAATGGTATTTCCAAGTTTACCCCCTTTCTTGTATTGGGCAAGTGTTATCACTGGAGAATATGTTATTTATTTATGTTCTCTCTGAGCTTTGATAAATATGCCAGTAAAGGATTTTCATTCTGCCTTGGATCCTGCACATTGAAGTGTTTTCTCGGCCAAGTTGCAAGTAAATCATTACAAGTGCACACCACGGATGGCCACCCTATAAACTTACTACACACAAACATCTAACAGCCAATGACACAGGGATGACTGGAATAAGTTCAACCCCTATGTTGAAAATGTCAATAACACCCTTTCTGTATAGCTCCATGTTCTGTAGAACATACTTACTTGTGCATGCCACTTTTATTGACATGTAATCTGTCCAAAAGGACTGAGAGGGAGAGTTCACCCAGCGTCTGTGGCTCCGTTATTAAAGCCTCTTCCTTTTTGTCAGACTGATTTTCTCTGTTATCGGAGAGTGCTGAAAAACAAATAAAAAGCAATTCCCATGTAAAGATCAGGAACCGATCCTGAGCTGCCATTTTACTTTGTTTTTGGTGTGCATGTTATTAGATTTTGGATGCATTTGGACTCTACACCCATCTGTGCAATTGCAAATAGGCATTTCTTCTTATTATAAGTGTGCACCTCTCTGCATTCAGACTCCTGGACTTTCACACTGCCGTCATTTTACACTCACAGTATCCATTATGTTACGGTAGGCCCCCAGCATTGCAAGTTCATTCATTTAAGGTTAGGAATACACTAATGCGTAATTATTGCAGGCATGGTATTGTGGATCCACAGGCATCGATAGCTCAGTGTTGCGATTGCATGAGAATCTAGGAATCTGACACCAAGCAACACCACTATTACTATTCATCAATGATTCCATATTATTGAGTTAAATAATATACGTGAAATAACCGGCAGTGGATTGGTTGATCGGTTCAAGCGTCACAGCAGCTACAATCACCACAAAATCAGCTATTGTCTGTAAATAATGATTTTGGAAAAAAAATAAAAACTTTTGGGAAATCTATCAGGGTAGTTGCCTAATAACAATTACATTTTATTATGTATTCTTTTACACCAGTGCATAACATTATTAGTCAGTTATTATTTATTGTCTATTATTATCATTGTTTCTATTTGTATTACGTATTCCTGTTACATTGTACAAAAACAGGTGTCAATCCAATCAATTAGAGACCCACTATAAAGGTGGGGTCTAAGAGGCACGTCACTATCCATTGCCTTCTGCTTGAGAAAGTATCCAGGACGACACGAAACGCGTTGCAGTAAAAAATCCTGACAGCATTAGAATCCAGCCTGACAGTGCTCTGGTTAAGTCTACCACTCTGCTTCTTACGGTCCAGAACTTGAAAAGCTATTCCTGAGCCTAAAATTAGACCACGCACCGCTGCCATCTAACTGAACTGTTCCCAGTCAACCAGCGCCGGCTCCGGGGACGCCAGGCAAACCGGTATGCCAATATTGTAGGAGGACGCAGCGGGGACTAATTATTGACACAAGTGCATATAAGAACAGACTTTTGTTTTACCAACTTACCGATTGAGGCTCCAGAGGCGTGAGTTTTCAACTTCTCTTTCTATCATTATTGTTGAACGCTAATATTGATCGAACTGTTTGTTCATCTTACATTGTAAGTGGATACAGCTAGGTGTCTATAAACGTTCTACTGATTAACGAGCACTACTAAATACGAACTTAGGCTGTGAATTGCTGAAATCTGCTACACAGGGGTTACTTACCTCCCGTTCGGCCTCCCCACTCACAGGGGGAGACGTTCCCTGCGGAATGTGTTACCAATTCACTTGTTAAAGAGAAACAAACTTTTTGGAATATTATTTCACTTTGGCTTTGAACACTTCTTAGCTCGAATTTAATGATTTGTCAGGAACTTAATTGTTTTTAGGATATTAACTAATTTTATTTTTATTTCGATATGCCTATTTAGGCATTTTTTATAAGGATTATTAAAAAATAAATAAAAAACTTATACCTATGCACTGGTGTATATATTTGTTGTTATATTTCAACCACCGCAGGTGAATTCACATTTTATAATTTGTACTATATGTAACGACAATTAGCGCTGTCATACCTCTTTTTACTTTGTTACAATCACTACTATCTTGACTGTATAATCAGTAATTTTTCTCATTATAGTCCTAAAAATGTATTGCTTATTCTTACAGAGAAATTAAGGCTACTATTTGATTCAAATGAATAGGACAGGATATCGCTGAGCAAAAAGTGTTCAAACTAGGGTTAGTAATGTAATCTCTCTACTATTCCGCCTTCTTCAGTAGTCATTCATGTCATTAGGGAAGTATTTGCCAAACTTGCTAACAAGCAAGGGGCTTGATGATGTATGGTTTTATGTGCAACACGCATAGACAAAATAAAATGTCATTATATATATAATAGCAACTTGGAAAAGCGCTGTGATAGTGTGATCAAACAAATTTACAGTAAAAATTAAAACAAATTTAAAGAAAAATATAAATATATAAATATAACTACATCAAAAAGTATATATATTACACTGAAATTTATAAAACATATAATATATATTGAATGTCCTAGCAGCATACAGGGTCTAAAAAACAAAGTCCACTAGTCGCCGCCGGGACGTCTTTCTCGGGCGAAGTTCTCAAAACGCATCAAGTAACCTGTTACATCAGATGTACAGACTGATGGTTCCCTCTCTGTTTGGTTGCTGCAGTAGTCATGGGTTTAGGATCGGTTCTGCTGTATTGGACGTCCCGGGGGCACTCTCCATGAACTCTTGCTGATACCATCTGCCCCATCGGGGTATGAACTATTGACTTTCTGTGCGGTTCCTGTTATATCCGTCAATCATGTTTTACTATTTATATTACACTTTCTTTTGGGATCTTGGTAAATCATATTTATAATCAATCTTGTGCCGTGTTTTTTTGATTTACCTAAGTGGGGGTTTGGATATACTCCTATTCATTGACCTATGTATAAATCCATTTTCTGTTATTTCTTTTTCATTCATGGATGCTGTGTGTTTTGATCTATTTCTACAATAACCTACATTTGCAGAATTTGCTAATTTTTTGAACTGGTGGAATTTATTTTTTATACCCTGTATGCTGCTAAGACATTCAATATATATTATATATTTTATATATCAGTGTAATATATATAGTTTTTGACGCAGTTATATTTTTATTTGTTATTTTTATTGTAAATTTGTTTGATCACACTATCACTGCCCTTTCCCAAGTAACTATTTTACATTTACTATTTTGTTTTAAAGGTTGGGACCCATTCGCTATTTAAGGACTACAGCAGTGATATTAAAGCATTTAAAGTGGTATCCCCTCTTATATATATATATATATATATATATATATATATATATATATATATATATATCTCCAACACACATTAGTATAAAAATATCCACTATCCATAGGCCTTGTAAGGGTTAAACCTTCACATAGTGAACATTAGGCCTAGGAAATGAAAGCAGTGAATGCACACGAGATGGCACAGCCGGCACAATGCTTACCACCTGGGTACGGTCGTCTGTTTCTTGTCCCCATGTAGCTTAGTCGTTGATTGTGGATGGAAGGGTCTGCATCTGCCATAGAAATACGTGACCGCGGCAGACAGAAGAGAAGCTTTTTTTTCCCTTTGTGAACATCCAGGATAAACATGGAATGAAATCTCTCCCCCCTGCTGTACAAACCCAACACAGACAGCGCCCTCCCGGGAGCCCGAGGGGGATCGCAGAGGATCTGTCGATGCACAGGGCAGACAGAGCCGGCTGACTGTGCAGAGGGGGATGTGACAATGGCTCTTTCTGATGGTTTCTGTAAAACACCACTTCCCATATGTAATCACAGGCCGCGTTATTAATGACAGCCACAGATGTCACCTGATTTCTTACAATCAAATGCAGGAGAACACCTCATCACCTCATTATAATTGGGAAGCTGCAAAGAGGATACCATTATAAACAGCAATCAATCTTCCTACTGCTTAACACCGTGGAGGGTCTATCACCTCCCAAAAATGATGGTTAAGGAACGTAAATGTAACGCCGGAGTCCTGTATATAACAGTGTAGATGATTCAATATTGTGTCATGCAATGAAAAGTATTAAATGGTTCAAATTTTTTTTTTAAAAGTGTCTAAATCAATTTATTGTCAGTCTTAGGTGTGTTCTTTAAGAAATTCTTCTCTGCTAAAGGGGAATAAAATGTGAGAAGGGGAACAAGAATAAAGAAAGTGGACAAACATAAAGATTTTCTTTATTTTTGTCCACCCTCTCAGGTTTTATTCCCCTGTGGTGGTGGTTTTTAGGTGCAGAGACTTTCAAAGACTCACAACAAATTGATGTAGACACTTTTTATTGATTTAAAACATTTAATAGTTTTATTTGCATGATGACATATTGATATATCAACACAGTTAAATGTAGGACTCCAGTGCAGCATTCGCACACCTTACCCATTATTTGTATTGATATATTGATACCCATATTATTAGGTAATTAATACAAATATTTATGACCACCTCATGCCAGTTCAGAATATGAATTGCCAACACTAACTATTTACCATAACCATACTTACCAAATCTCCCATAATGTTTGACAAACTTGGTATGTAACGGATTTCTCTGACTTTTATTTTAAAGATAGAATGTTATGGTTGGTTAATTGTTCATTCCAAGAGTGCTGGGGTGCCTTTTTTTGCATCTGTATATAGGGTTGAGGGGGTATACAGGGGTATGCCATACCGTCACTTCTCCCACGGATTTAATTGAAAAGCTATAAATCTCTATTCACTTCTATTATTTATATATATTTATACCGCCACTCCTAAATTTCCACTTCAGCCACTGTCTGTATATATAAATATTGTGAAAGAAGAAATTAAGGGGTAAAGTACAAATGTACAAATAATTAGACGAAGTAGTGCTCATAAGCTGATATATTACTAACTTAGTAACTTAGGACCGTTTACCGCACACACGGAAGAGTGGTGTGAACTCCCCTGTTGCTCCCTTCTCTAATGTGGAGTTTAAGTGACTTACGCTGCGTCACTTAAATGCTCCCCCTTCCTGTTTCAAGTGGGCGGAGGGGATGCACTGGCCATTTGGACAGATCTCCACAGAACATCTGGCATGCGCATACACATTGCCAGTCTAGCAGAGGAATTCTGCATCTTGTGTGAAGAATTCAGCACTACTTATTAGGTGTGGACCAGGTCCTTAAAGGATAACAATGAGAAAGGGACAGGAGGACAGGATGTCATGTCCATACTTGGCAACTCTCCAAGGGGACTACTAAAATTCATGGAATAATAACAAGAGGCCACAAGCCAAGATCCCCAGAGAAGATAACTAACATGAGATAAAATTGTTACATCTGTTAGATACATATATTGGGGTGATTTTCGAATCGGCCATTCCTCCCCAGCGCGAACTGGCTGGGATTTCGATTGCATATGCCTCGAGGAGGCAGTGCAATCGATCCACGGAGCACTGAGCTTTTGGTGCTCCGAAAATTGTAAAAAAAAGTCCCCCACTCCTTTCCCTTATTCTTACCCTAACACTCCCCTCTCACTACCCTAACCCTCCTTCCTGGCAGCCTGACCCTAACCCACCATCTCCCGCAGCCCAGTGGCGTATCCAATGTCGGTTCGGCTCCCGCTTCTGGGTGCCGGACAGATATGATGGGGGATACTGAGTGCTGGAGAGACAAGATGGGGAATACCGGGCACTGGACAGACATGGTGGATACTGGGTGCTGGAGAGACATGATGGGGATACTGGGTGCTGGACAGTCATGATGGGGGATTCTGGGTGCCGGACAGATATGATGGGGGATACTGAGTGCTGGAGAGACAAGATGGGGAATACCGGGCACTGGACAGACATGGTGGATACTGGGTGCTGGAGAGACATGATGGGGATACTGGGTGCTGGACAGTCATGATGGGGGATTCTGGGTGCCGGACAGATATGATGGGGGATACTGAGTGCTGGAGAGACAAGATGGGGAATACCGGGCACTGGACAGACATGGTGGATACTGGGTGCTGGAGAGACATGATGGGGATACTGGGTGCTGGACAGTCATGATGGGGGATTCTGGGTGCCGGACAGATATGATGGGGGATACTGAGTGCTGGAGAGACAAGATGGGGAATACCGGGCACTGGACAGACATGGTGGATACTGGGTGCTGGAGAGACATGATGGGGATACTGGGTGCTGGACAGTCATGATGGGGGATTCTGGGTGCCGGACAGATATGATGGGGGATACTGAGTGCTGGAGAGACAAGATGGGGAATACCGGGCACTGGACAGACATGGTGGATACTGGGTGCTGGAGAGACATGATGGGGATACTGGGTGCTGGACAGTCATGATGGGGGATTCTGGGTGCCGGACAGATATGATGGGGGATACTGAGTGCTGGAGAGACAAGATGGGGAATACCGGGCACTGGACAGACATGGTGGATACTGGGTGCTGGAGAGACATGATGGGGATACTGGGTGCTGGACAGTCATGATGGGGGATTCTGGGTGCCGGACAGATATGATGGGGGATACTGAGTGCTGGAGAGACAAGATGGGGAATACCGGGCACTGGACAGACATGGTGGATACTGGGTGCTGGAGAGACATGATGGGGATACTGGGTGCTGGACAGTCATGATGGGGGATTCTGGGTGCCGGACAGATATGATGGGGGATACTGAGTGCTGGAGAGACAAGATGGGGAATACCGGGCACTGGACAGACATGGTGGATACTGGGTGCTGGAGAGACATGATGGGGATACTGGGTGCTGGACAGTCATGATGGGGGATTCTGGGTGCCGGACAGATATGATGGGGGATACTGAGTGCTGGAGAGACAAGATGGGGAATACCGGGCACTGGACAGACATGGTGGATACTGGGTGCTGGAGAGACATGATGGGGATACTGGGTGCTGGACAGTCATGATGGGGGATTCTGGGTGCCGGACAGTCATGATGGGGGATTCTGGGTGCCGGACAGTCATGATGGGGGATTCTGGGTGCCGGACAGTCATGATGGGGGATTCTGGGTGCCGGACAGTCATGATGGGGGATTCTGGGTGCCGGACAGTCATGATGGGGGATTCTGGGTGCCGGACAGATATGATGGGGGATACTGAGTGCTGGAGAGTCAAGATGGGGAATACCGGGCACTGGACAGACATGGTGGATACTGGGTGCTGGAGAGACATGATGGGGATACTGGGTGCTGGACAGTCATGATGGGGGATTCTGGGTGCCGGACAGATATGATGGGGGATACTGAGTGCTGGAGAGTCAAGATGGGGAATACCGGGCACTGGACAGACATGGTGGATACTGGGTGCTGGAGAGACATGATGGGGATACTGGGTGCTGGACAGTCATGATGGGGGATTCTGGGTGCCGGACAGATATGATGGGGGATACTGAGTGCTGGAGAGACAAGATGGGGAATACCGGGCACTGGACAGACATGGTGGATACTGGGTGCTGGAGAGACATGATGGGGATACTGGGTGCTGGACAGTCATGATGGGGGATTCTGGGTGCCGGACAGATATGATGGGGGATACTGAGTGCTGGAGAGACAAGATGGGGAATACCGGGCACTGGACAGACATGGTGGATACTGGGTGCTGGAGAGACATGATGGGGGATACTGGGAAGTGTAGAGCATGGAGATGGAGAGACATGATAGGGATACTGGGTACTGGAAACACATGATGGGTATACTGGGTACTGGATACACGATACACATGATGGCGATACTGAATCTATACTTTAATCTAGGATGGTCACTGGTGTCAAATTGTTAAACAGAAGGGCGCAAAATTAAAGTTTGCAGGGAGGCGCCGAACACCCTAGCACCGTTCCTGACCGCAGACCAGACACCGCCGAGAGATTAAGACGAGCAGCAGTGGGAAAACTGCGGAGGAAAGAAGACTTCAAAGGTAAGTTTCTTTGAATAAGTTTCTGGCATGGCATAATGACAATTGGGGGCAGACAAGGACACTGGCATTGGCAGATGTGGGCAGACATAGGAGGCAGGCATTGGCAGATGGGGCAGATGTTGGAGGCAGGCAACGGCAGATGGGGCAGGCATTTTCAGATGGGGGCAGACATTGGAGGCTGGCACTGACATTATAGGGGCAGATGGAGGCTGGCACTAGCATTAGGGGGCAGACATTGGAGGCAGGCACTGACAGTTTGAGGCAGACCTTGGAGGCTGGCACTGGCATTATGGGGGCAGATGAAAGCTGACACTGGCATTTGGGGGCAGATTGAGACTGACAATTGGGGGCTGAAACTGGTATTATGGGGGCAGATGGAGACTGGCACTAGTATTAGGAGGTACACATTGGAGGCTGGCACTGGCAGCTGGGGGCAGACATTGGAGACATGCACTGGCATGGGGGCAGATGGAGGCAGGTATTGGCAAAAGGGGGCAGATGGAGGCTGACACTGACATTTGGGGGCAGACATTGGAAGTAGGCACTGGCGTTATGGGGGGAGATGGAGGCTGGCACTGGCATTAGGGGGCAGACATTGGAAGCAGGACAAATAATAAAAAGGCAGACATGAAGACTGGACAAATAAACAGGGGGAGACATATAGACCCTGGACATAATAAGGGGCAGACATGGAGGTAGGACCAATAAAGAGGCAGATATGGAGACTGGATATATGAATCCTGGACAAATAATAAGGGGCTGGCCAAGACTTTTTTCACAAGTGGGGTGGGGTGGGGTGGGGGGTGCATTTTTGAGATTTGCCCCAGGTTCCATTTACCCTAGATACGCCCCTGCCGCAGCCTGACCCTAAACAAACCCTCCCCTGCAGCCTGACCCTAACCCTCCCTCCCCTGCAGCCGGACCCTAACCCTTCCTCTATTCCTATTCCTTTTTTCGGAAGCCAGACTTTCTAACCGGAGATTGCAACTGCATATATTGGCATGTGGGTGATAAAAATGATTGATTTGATTAGTGGTTGGGATTGGAAGTTATATTGCCATTTCTATTTGATTTCTTTTATGCATACCAAGTTCAAATGGATCAGATTACAAATCCCCTTGAAAAATACTACTGCACAATATAAATTAAATGCATTAATTATATTTCCTATATTGAAGGATATCTCTTTGAGTGGGATTTGCGACTTGTACACTATGGGCCTGATCCAGAGCTACTCTGTGCCGTGGTTCGTACTTACGGCCAGTGTCGCTCTTAATGCACTCCCCCGACACTCCCCCTGTGGCCGGCGTAATTACACACTGTTACGCTGGCTGAAGGCTACCTTAACTTCAGCCGGCGTAACAGTGTGTAATTACACCGGCCACATAAATGTAAAGCCCTAACCCAGCCCTCCCCTCCTAATTTCCATCCCTCCCCCCGCACAATCCGGAGCCCAGAGAAACAATGATTATGCCGGGCAACATATGCCCGGCGCATGCGCAGAAATGCCAATCTTATGCTTACGGTCGCCAAAATTACGGGAGTGGCCGTAGCTATGGATCAGGCCCAATGTTTGTTTTAATCCCCTTGTATGTAAAATGCTTATTCAAATAATATCACATTTTGTAGATGATTTATATACTTAGCATTATGAGGAGTGACATATATCTGAGTTATTTTGTAGGACTATTTTTGTGTTTTAATTGCTGCACACATCAGATGCCGGATCCTGAGTCCATCGGGACCTTGTGTGCCGCCAACTTGGACCATTGTGAGCATCAATTCTGGGGTAACATAGGGAAGTTTACTTAGACCATGAGTAGGGTCCGTCTCTTCCGTGCTCCTGTCTATACATTTTACAAATGCCTACAAAGATATGGACAATTCTGCTATATGAATAATACCACGGGCCTGACATGGAGGATTGGTCTAATTATTTTTGCTATTTATATGTTTATGCTATTTCCTGGGTATATATACTAATGCGTAACACGTTATGCTAATAGATACTATTGGAGCACATTTACTCTGTAGACTGTGTTATTTCTCTATGGAAAATACAGTATATGACACGTATGCTTAATTGTTCTGGTGAATATTTTTACTACTGGTGGCTATTACTCTAATATATATCACTGGCTTTTTATTTTATTTTAATATGATATAATAAAGAATAGATGTTTTAAAACGTTATGAGACTACAGAATTATTTGTTTGGTGTGCACTGAAAATGCAATATAATATTGAGTCTTCTAATACCCCTTTCACATCGCCCCAAAAACATGGGTTATTGGCAGGGCAAGCCGCAACAACCCAGGTCGAGGCGCAATGTGAAATGGTCCGGGTGACTCTACCCGGATCTAATGACCCGGGTAGGGGCACAATGTGAATGGTGCTACCCAGGTTTTTTAACCTGGGTAGCACAGAACCTTCTTGATCAGGGCAATAGTAAACTAATTACACAGTGTACTACTGCCAGGGCAGACCCAGGTCTTGACCCTGGGATAATCTGGTAACACGGCAATATACTGGGTTCACAGAACTGCCAGGGCGGTGATGTGAAAAGGGTTTTCATACCGAAAACCCAGGTTAAATCTGGGTCAATGAACACGGCTTATAACCGTGTTGCATGTGTTCAGACCGCAGCTACACACGGGACCTGTCTCTGCGGAGCCAGACAGTGCTCCCCATCCCCATTTTTTATGTCCCCCTTTCACACCACAACATGGGTTAGGCTGACCCAGGAATAACCCTGATATCGACCAGGGTCATGGACCTGGGTCAGCAGACCCAGGTTGAACCCTTCACACTGACACCTGACCTGGGTTATTCCTGTGTCCATATCTCGGTGCTAAAGGGGTATTAGAGACCTCTTCTTCTTCTTTGAGACCTCTGTTTCTTTTTTGCATGTGGATTTGATTGGCCAGTAGGTATCACACGGAGTATGGTTAATAAGGATTTAAAACCAGTGCAATTCCATACTTTACTTTGTTTTGATCCTGGATTCAGCCGTAGTACCCTATTTATTGATATGTAATGGAGATACACACTGTAATGGAGATACACACTGTAATGGAGATACACACTGTAATGGAGATACACTCTGTAATGGAGATACATACTGTAATAGAGATACACACTGTAATGGAGATAGACACTGTATAAAGATACATACTGTAATAAAGATACACACTGTATAAAGATACATACTGTAATAGAGATACACACTGTATGGAGATACAGTGCAATTCCATACTTTACTTTGTTTTGATCCTGGATTCAGCCGTAGTACCCTATTTATTGATATGTAATGGAGATACACACTGTAATGGAGATACACACTGTATGAAGATACACACTGTAATGGAGATACACACTGTATAAAGATACATACTGTAATAGAGATACACACTGTATGGAGATACACACTGTAATAGAGATACACACTGTATGGAGATACACACTGTAATGGAGATATACATTGTAATGGAGATACACACTGTATGAAGATACACACTGTAATGGAGATACAAACTGTAATAGAGATATACACTGTATGGAGATACACACTGTATGGAGATGCACACTGTAATAGAAATACACACTGTATAAAGATACATACTGTAATAGAGATACACACTGTATGGAGATACACACTGTAATGGAGATACACACTGTAATAGAAATACACACTGTATGGAGCTACACACTGTAATAGAAATACACACTGTAATAGAGATACACACTGTATGGAGATACACACTGTAATGGTGATACACACTGTAATGGAGATACACACTGTAATGGAGATAGACACTGTAATGGAGATACACACTGTAATAGAGATACACACTGTATGGAGATGCACACTGTAATGGGGATACACACTGTATGGAGATACACACTGTAATGGAGATAGACACTGTAATGGAGATTGACACTGTAATAGAGATACACACTGTATGGAGATACACACTGTAATGGAGATACACACTGTAATGGAGATAGCTGGCTTTGATAAACTTGTCAAGCATACACATACTTGTGTTTCAGAGCACAACCTTGTGGAGACTAAACCTGCTATGTGGGCAGGTCTGTAACAATTTGTGGCATTAAAGCCTGACTGTGGGACTCCTGGGACCTTGAGAGCCCTGTCTGGATTTTGCAAGCCTCCTGGCCATTCAGATAGAGTTGGCGAGAATTCCTTACCACTATCATATTTTGCTTCTAGTAGTCTTGTAAATCTATGCCAGGAAGATGTAATTTCTATATGCAGTAGACAACAAACAGTAAACAATACCCATAAATTAGATTGTGGTGATTGTAGGCCTCGTTTTCTCTGTTATCGATCAAAACAAAATCATATTTCAATGACTTCTAAATAACAAAGGAAGAATATGCAGCAGACGTATAGAGCACGCTGCCACCAAGTGTTAATTTATAGAAATGACATACAGCGATGACATTCAGACGTTTGGCAAATTCTCCTCAGACTGCCAGTCAGATTTGATTTAAATGTCAATCAGTGGAATTGCAGCATCTGTTAATTGCTTTACCTTGTACTGTCAGTCCTATAGTCTGAAAAATAAAATCCTGACAACGTTAGCATTATTTCATATGGATAAATGACAAATGTTTGAAGCTGGCATTTCAGAATAATAATTGAGGAAAATTATTGAGTATGTATTACAAAGATATGTCATGATAACTGAATTGAGATTTTGTTACCGTATGTAGTTGCCCACAGCTATTGTTACCACTTTGCAATAGAACTGCACCCTTGCATATGTTGTGTCCCTCTGCCTTTTGCCCCCATCCTAGCATTTTATTGGAGAATTAAGATGCATACATACAATGCTTTTGGCGTTTGGGCAGGTCTCGGAGATGCTTGGGTGGGTCCGAGTGGAGTTTTGGTGGGTCTAGGGGTGAAGTTTACGTGGTATTGTAAATGTTGGGAGCTATGTACATGTCCGGTTATGCGATTGAGAGGTTCCCCACTAATCACAATTAAGCCCCGCCGCAGGGGTGTGTCGATGCAATGCAGTCTCTCTACAGTTATTGCTGTAACTACTGTGGATGCAGCTGCTATAGGTCCCAGAAAAGAGGAGGGCCCGTGGCAGCTGCCCACCCTGCACCCACAAGAGAGTCAGCTGGTGGCAGGTTAAATAGGGCTCCGTCTGTGAGTGTTTATAAATAACTTTCCAGCAGCTGACAGCTTAGTGCTGTTCTTTGCCGGCCTCTACGAGAGCATGCAGTAAACTGGAATGTGGTAAGGGGTGCTGAAACACATTGGAACAATATAAACATACTTGAGATAAATATAAGGATATCCTAAATCTTATACTAAATTGATGGTCATATAGGGTCTGGGGTCAGTATAGTAAAAAAAAAACAACAATATGGAAGACTGGATGGGCCATGCGTCTCTTATTTGCCGTAATTTGCTATGTTTCTATGAGATGTGATTGGATCCCTAAGCAACGTTTGCCTACAGAACTGCATTCAAGAGTTTGCAATATCCAAGCATCCAAATGACTGCACTGCTAACCACTCCCCTTCCACCAATGAAATTTTAATAGCCATAAACGTAAGTTTTCCTACTCCTGCGAGCGCAATATGGCTGGCTCAGAAGTTTAGATAGGTTTGCAGGGTTTTGGCATGCTTATAGAGGGCCGCAACTAGGGGTGAGCGATAGGGGCGACTGCCCAGGGCGCAAATCTTAAGTAACTTAATATTTATGGTTAAATTGGCTTGGAATGGGGCGCCATTTTTCCTTTTTGCCCCTGGCGCTAAAATTTCCAGTGCCTCTGTGCTTATACTGTACATAATATCGTTTGCGATCCCAACCCAGTCTTTCTGTTGGAGAACGAAAAACACACCACAATCCGACAGCAATACACGTAAACTGGAGCACATTTATGGATCTGGTCCAGGATGAATGTTTACCAGAATAATTGGCAACCGTTTTGTATACATAGTTTTATTAATTTTATACAAATAATGACAAAACATCTCAAACAAACACCCATTCCCTGTACAAATGCAGAACATTTAAAAATGAAATCAAATGCCAAAAATTAACAAAATAGAAAAACCACCCCAATACTATTAACATAATTTTTTTTTATTTGTTTTTTAAAAAAAGGTTAATATGCAAAAAACATCTAATAACTATTTTATGTAAAATTAATAAAAAAGAATAATTAATTAATAATTAATGATGTTTTAAACTGCTGCATGTAAAGCATAGTGTCAGATGATTGTAAAATGTTATGTCCTGCAAGTTGGACAAAATATCTCATCTCAGCACTAGTTACGTATCTAATGGTTAGCAGAAGATATGTTCAAGTAATTATTAAAGTATCCCTGAGGAAAAAAAAATGAATTTAAAGTGTTATTAGTCTTCAGCAGTTTGACAATTGCTTACTAAAGGAACTAATTCATAATACCAGAAATGAGCAATGCAGGGCATTCATTTTGGAAATATTTAATTAAGGTGCTCTTACATAGGGTTGTGATATGATTTAATGAGGTTTTTGGTGTTTGTAAACCCTCAGGGACTGAAACTTTTTACAGACTTTTGTCCAACTCTCCAGATTCTCAATAAAAAACAGTTATTACATACAGTACATGTAGCATATTAATGCACGTTCTGACATGGAATAAACCACAAATTAGATTCCTCTGCACAGAGGAACCAATGGCAAGTTCACTGTTAGCGATGGCTGTGTAACAGATTTTCTTCTTATTTTACACAGTAAGTCAGGACTATTGGTAGGATTTTAGCTAACCACAAATCCTTTTTCCTCCAAAGCCTTATTGTGCTTAATTAACCTAATCCTACTTATATAGTATACGGCCTGACCTGTCGGCAGCTTAAGAGCCAAGAAAGTGGACTGGATATGTTTTGATGATGTAAATAGTATCATCAAGTCCCACCCACCCTATTGATTGGACAGTTGACATTACACCTCAAAATGCCCCAATATAGGACAAATGACGTCATAAAGCCGTTTCCACTACTTATTTTGATGGTAAGGTATGATATGTAGGTTTAGTAAAGACATGGACTCAGTTTGGAAATGCATGCACTTATACTCTTAAGAGTATGTGTGATACATTTGTTTTGTCTGGGAGGGGCTGATCTAGAGTTAAGAGTAATTGCACAAAAGGTGCAAGTCTGCCTGGACAAACCATGTTGCAATGAGAGGGGGGAAAACTAGTTTCACTTTAGTTCTGAATTGGCTGGGATATCGATTGCTTATGCCTTGATGAGGCATAGCAATCGATTCCCGGAGCACCGTAACCTAACCCTAAGCCACCCCCTTACAGCCTAACCCTAAGACCCTGGAGAGGGTTACTCGCCTCTCTCCGGTGATCCGGTCCGGTGGTGGAACTGGTGGCTTTTCCAAAAATAAATGGGTGAATATGTGAATTGCATACTCACCCATTCATAAAAAATTCTGCGCTGTATCACATTCGAAATAGGGACAGCCGAAAAGCAACTTTTGGCTGTCCCTATTTCGCAATATGAAACATCACAGTGGAGACTCGCAACGCATTTATACGGTCTGATATTTCTTTTAACACACAAATACTGAACAGGTTTATTTTTAAATTCTCAGTTAGCTACAAACATCACCTTTTCAACTCATTCTGTTTTCACATTTTTCATTTGCTCACCCCTGCTTTTCACCATAATTTGTCTAGGTGCAGATTTTCTCTTACTGTTGCCGTTACTCCTAACTCTGGATACCAAAAAAACATTCACTAAGTTTGGTCAGAAATTAGTGTACATATATAGGTTAAAATATAATGATAAGCAATTAAAGAAAATATGTTTTTGTGATTCAAGTACATTATTAGTCTTGAATACTTTGATGAGTGTGGTTTAAGGGGGACTTATATTAATAAATGAACCCGTCCAATTGCTCAAGCCCATACAGATCAGCCAGCATCTTAAATCTGGGACCCCAATCATTCAATACATCATAGTCAATTTCGGAATCCGATGACCCTGACTCTAGAGAGCTAAGAGATTCTACCGTAGATGCCGAACCCTCATAGCCAAATATGTGAAGAGTGTCGTATGGGAGCCCTTCTCCGTCATTGTCCGCTTCCTCCTTCTTTGCCTCAATCATCGAGAACATATCTCCAGTTCTGGACGGTTTCTGGACCTGTGCATATAGTATAGGACCAGGCTCCAAATCTTTCCTTGGTCTCGCCACATTTCTCCGCACTGAGTTGAGTACGGACACATCATAACTGTTGGTGTCCATTTCTCCTCCACCTTCCTCATCATAGGTAACCAGCTGCTCGTGGATTTCTGCAGGATTCTTTCCTAATAGTATGGGGCTTTTATTCTGCATTCGTTTCAGGATCAGCAATATTGTGACAACTGTAGGAGGAAAGAATGAAAAAAACAGTGAAGCCATTAAGTATTTACACGCATATAACTAAATTGTCCATGTATCCAATACTACAATTTATACCACTTTTACATCTCCAAAGGCAGTAACCCTGGGTTTTCCAACCTGGGTTATTTTAGGGTAATTTAATGGGGTTAAAAAAAATGCCACGTAAGACCATGTCTTACACGGGACTTTTTAAATAAAGTTGACCAAAAAGGAGACAGGCCACTGCTAAATTCATAGCTGCAAATAGCGGAACTACAGGCAGACCGGAAAGGAGTCAGATAACTACATTGTTTGACTGCAGCATTTTGTAGTAGTTGTCTTTCTCCTCTCTGGTCTACCTGCAGTTCCGCTATTCGCCGCTATGAATTTAGTAGTTGCCTGTCTCCTTTCTGGTCCAAAGGAGGACCAGAAAGTTCACTCTACTTTGTCTGAAATAGTTTTCTGTAACTAAACCTTCATAAGACTGAAAGAAAACCCCATTTACATCTTTAGGGACCATCAAATCTGACTGCAGAACTTACCGAGAAGGACAAGGAATATAGAGATAAAAATGATGACTAGAGTGGGAACGGACACAGCCGTGAGTGGCGCAGCCTCCTCGCAGAACGTAAATTCACCATGTTCATTACACTTGCAAACAGTAATGGTCAGTGTATTGGTACTACTCTGTTCAGGTGTCCCGTTGTCAGAGATCACTATTGGCAGGTGATGGAACTTGGCTACATCCCGATTAAATGCTCCATGCTTCACAATGATACTGGCCGTGTTATCTGGAAAAGATGCAATCACACTTGTTTATTTTTTTTGTTTTGTAAATAGATTCCATTTTGTTATAAATTCTAGTCACTCACAGCAGTTATTCATTGGTCGTTAACATTTATTTAGTGGTGATGAGAATATCAGTCACTGTGTATAAAGCTACTTTTTATACTTTATATTAGTTACTAGAACTTTCTTCTATTGTTTAGATATTATTTAAGTGTTCCATGCAATAGAGTAGTATAGAAGAAATTAGAATGTATAGTATAAAAGTCACTAAAATTCTCTTTGTTTTATATAAAGGTTACTACTCTGTACTAATGTATTGAGGTCACTGGAATGATATCTGTATTATGTAGTGGTCAATATCTCATGATTATACAGAGGTCATTAGATTTACAGGGTTGCCGACTCTCCCGGAATATTCTTGAGACTCTCCCGGTATCCCGGGAGAGCCGGCAAATCTCCCGCATGCCCAGATACCCAAACAATCACCCGTGTAATCCCTAGAGTTACTAGGGATGGGCGGGACTTGATGATGTCACCAAGTCCCACCCACCCCTTTAACACCTGAGATCACACGGGTGATTGACAGGGGGCGGTACTTAATAACGTGATTTGCATAAATCGCGTCATTAAGTCCCAACCCCTCGCAGTAATCAATAACTTCAGGGAAGCTTTCAGTAGTCGGAAACCCTGCATTAGAATGATTTCAGTATTGTTTAGAGGTCAGTATAATTATCTGCACTGTATAAAGATCACTAGAACTTTCTCTATATTATATATTTTTTCTATATCATATACTGGTCAGTAGAATTATATCTGCATTGTATAGTGGTCAGTGGGATTTTATCTGTATGATAAAGTGGTCAGAATTAGTACTGTTTGTAAATCACTTGTCAGCATATAAGAGCTAAATGCTGCCCTCTGCTGGCAGGGAAGGGTAAGCTGTGATTGGTAGAGGGCAGCACTAAGCATCTGTACATGCACCAGGGTTAGCAGTGTTCTGGGTGTCCTGCAGCAAACCAGGTCCTGGGTGGTGAGATTTGCCTCGCCATCTTCAGGCACCCTTGCTATAGAGCCTTGCTCTAGCCTCTGTACATGCACATAGTGGTCAGTGTTCTGGGTGTCCTGTAACAAAACAGATCCTGGGTGGTGAGAGTTGCCCCACCATCTCCTGGCATTGTCTACTTCCAGCCCTGAATCTTTTACATTCTCTCTTACGTATAAAGAACTCCTGTAAAGTAAAAATGTGCTATTTTATGGGCTTTGTTGTACTGAAACATAGATGAAATGTATCAGAAAGTGAAACGCTTGTATATCATGTCGAGAGAGAGGTCAGTAGCAGTTACTTGGTCCCCCACTGAGATTCCATTGAAGAATGAGAAGCAAAATTTGATGTCTACAAAAACACATTCTGACATTTCTATCTGTAAACTGATGCTTAGCCGGTAAGAATAGGACAATACCGCGGTTATCCAGGACTGTAAAATTGTTTTCTTTTTCAGCTGAGTAATATGTAAACTTCATCCCAGGGATCATTTCATCCTTATCTGTTGCAGAAATTCTTAAAATGATCTGAAATGAAAAGAACACCCAGAGTTACCATTTTATAGCTTAACTATTTCATGTGTAGAACTATAGCAACAGCTCAGAAAACAATAAGGGAAAAAGTTCCACTTCAGAGGCTACTTGTGGAATCCACATATTGAACTGTCGTGATTTTCCCATATTTTCCATGTGCTTGGATTGGCTTTTGGCCGCTTTTGTGGTCTATGCATGTGCATCTGTGCTACCTGATTAGAACATTCCTCCCTGTCCAGACTGACACTTCCGTTACCCTCTGAGCAGAAGCCAGGTTGTGATTGCAACAATACTGAACTTCCTATTGCAGTGTACAGTATAGGTGCACCTTCTTGATGTATACGGATCCAGACTTCTGCATCGCTACCATATCCGTTTACAGTCGTAAATGTAAAGTTAAGCCCGGGGAAGTCTCCATGGGAGGGGAGTAAGTACTGATGGGATCACATGGATGCATGCAAATCGTGGACAGTGAATTCAGATTAATATGCATCTGTTTCTTGGAGATTGCTTAAGAATCTGCTCTGAGGATTTTATTTGTCTTAGTGGAAACAAACTCCCAGCAATTGTAAAAATGGTTCTCACCTGTCTGCTTCACCTGAATGGGGTTAAGTTGCTGGTCCAATTGGCAGCTGCAGTGGGTTTGGCTGGCTATGGTTAGCTGATAGAAGGGAAGGTTAGGGTTAGGCTCATAGAAAGGGAAGGTTAGGCTGTGGGAGATAGAGGGTTAAGGTTAGGCTGTTACAAGGGGGAAGGTTAGGGTTAGGCTGAGGGAGATGATTAGTTAAGGTTAGGCTGTTACAAGGGGGAAGGTTAGGGTTAGGCTGAGGGAGATGGATAGTTAAGGTTAGGCTGTTACAAGGGGAAGGTTAGGGTTAGACTGTGGGAGATGGAGAGTTAAAGTTAGTCTGTTATAAGGGGAAGGTTAGGGTTAGGTTGATGGAAGGGGAGAGTTAGGGTGAAGATTATGGTAAGGGTTAGGGGAAAATACTATCTGCCACCGTTGGAGCAATCAGATACTGACAAGCTATAAAATGCTGTCATTTACCATTTACCCTGTGGTAGTTTGCTATTAATGATTTATAATACAGATGCTCTTTCATATGGCACATCTGGGCTAATTAAGCTATACAGACTTAAAAGCAGTGGCGTAACTACCATTGTTGTAGGGTTTGTGGCTGCTATGGGATCCAGAGGAACACTAAGCAAGCTGTCAGAGACTGGCAGCATAAGACAGTGCTCAGCACTCCTGTATGACTTTTACAAAAACATTGCCAGCAGCTGAGAGCTACCTGATATCTGCATATGCTGCATAGAAGACTACCAAAAAACTGAACAGACGATTATATGTTCATACACACTACCCACATATGTCTGATATTGTACCATCAGTGATCCTGATTTATAGACCAAATCATCCGGTACAACCTTTTTTTATTGCAACAAATCAAGATCGTGGGAGTGTGCACATCCTTGTTATATAGTTCCGAATGGTCTGGTATCTAATGAATGACTTGATAAGCGCATGGATGTGTACCCAGCTTAGGTCTGTGTAAGAGTTATAGAAAATACCCTGACCCCCTATGCAAAGCTTTTAAAATGTATCCGGCAGCTATGAACACACTTGTGCTCCAGCGAGGAGACCTGGAAAACTTGCAATGTTAGTGCTCCCTGAGGACCGAGGACCGGATCCAGACTGTTTACGATGCACATGGAGGTCTATCAGTCCACACAGAAGTGGCGAGTGAACTCTCCTGCCACTCCCCTCTCTCGTGAGGATGACTTATGCTGCTATAAGGCAGCCTTAAGTCTCTAGTGCGAATCAGCTGTCCACATGACGTTAATCCGTGCGTAATGTTTAAAATCCACCCCATTAAAAATGTCAATGCTGATCCCTCGCCCACGTAACGGAGTGTAGATGTGCGGAGGGGATGCATTGTATAGACCAGGCCTGGCCAACCTGCGCCTCTCCATGTGTTCTAAAACTACAACTCCCAGCATGCTTTTCCTGGTATCAGCTATACCTATGCAGTTAAAGCATGCAGGGAATCGTAGTTTCAAAACTACGATCCACAGGTTGGCCAGGCCTGGTATAGACAGACGGATCTCCAGACATATGGAACTAAGTTCTTTAGTTCTGGGTTTCAGCACTATAACATCCTGCGCGTGCTGCCAGAAATATTCTGCAATTAGCGTATGGAATTCGGCTGTTTTACGGAGGTTAGGATCCGATCCCAAGTTTGGGAAACCCTGGCTTACAGAATTTATTCTTAAATTCCTTTTACTACCAATTAAACAGCGGTAAGGAGCCTGTTTTATGATAAGTCTAAGCAACTGCATGAGTGAACATTAAGTCTATTGGCATACTAGAAGTATCATCACCTGGGGCCAGATATACCGCGGCAAAGAAAAAGTGGAGATGTTACCCATAGAAACCATTCAGATTCTAGCTGACATTTTCTAGTGTGTAATAGGAAAGCAGTGGCAAACGCAGGATTTTGAAAGGGGGGTTTCCAATGTACATGTGGGGTATATTAGCATACAGTATCTCCCAACATTTTGGGACAACAAAAATGGGACAAATAAGCTCCGCCCTGATTCCGCCCAAGCTCTGCTCATGACCCACCCCCACTGTCATGTTGCATGGGGCAAAAATTACCTTTAGCCTGTAAAGAGCGACTTAATATGATGGTACTGATAAAAATAAAACATATTTAAAATTACAATACTGACAATATGGTCCTACAATCTTACTGCCAAAACATCTAAGACATCCATTAATGTTGAAAGCAGGAAGTTTATAATGTAGATTTAAAAATAATAAATATACTATCTTAAGGTATCGCATTGGTTATTGGCTGCAACACATCCTGTTTTTTATATTCATTTTATAATATTATATATTATAATTGTAGTTGAAGGTACAGGTCTAATAGCAATAGTAGAACACATTACTCAATGGACCAGAGCTTGTGTCAATGCATTGGCACTGTTGAATTAGTTTTGACCCATTCACCATCCCCACCTGCTTCCCTATTGCAGCACAGACCATTACCATCTTCCTCTATGTCAGTCGGCCCTACATGGCCGCAAAGCCACGTCCTTTTAACAGTGCCTGTGAAGCCACGGCCCTTTTCCAATTTTTTTTGGCCCATATTTTATTTTTTTTTCATTTTCAATTTGGTGGCTTTCTGGGTAACCAGAAACCCCCTTGGGTGCGCCACTGGTAAGTGAAAGCTAGAATCTGATTGGTTGCTATGGGGAACATCTAGACTTTTCCTTTCACGCAGCTTAGTAAATCTGGCCCCTGGGGTCTTTGTATTAACTCTGTGTAAAACAAGCATTGTCAGGGGCATTTTTATCACATCATTTTTTTGATTACTAACAATGATAACCTGAAAACCACTTCCTCATTTGACGCAGTAGTTTCCTCTCTCTTTCTCATAATTCTGTTCTCAGTAAGTTAATGGAATTTTTCTATGTGGATTAGTAGCAGCTACAGAGATAAGTTCCCACTGAGCATAACTTTAAAGTTGTAATAGCTTCACATTATGCAATATTCCTGGTTTCATACATAGTGCTGGTGATATTGCATAGTAAACACATGATATGAGATAATTGTAGCTATCACATATCGTGCACTACTCTCATCCTAATAGGACCGGCCCAGATGTGGACGGATCATTTAGGAATTATAAATGATATGATTATCAAAAGCATTTTTTTTTTTTTTTTTAGAAATAGGCAATCTGGGGCAATCCTGGTGCTGTGAAACTACAAATCCCAGCATGTTCAAACAGCATATGCCTAGCTGATATCTGGCAAAGCATAAAAGAACTTGTAGTTTCATAGTTTCACAACACCTGGGGCCATATTTACTAAGGTGTGGGTTTAGAAAAGTGGAGATGTTGCCTATAGAAGTGCTCCTCAACCAGTGTGCCGTGACACACCAGTATGCCACAGGATGTTGCTAAGTGTACCGCTATGCAATGCCTCCAACAGGTGAAAAAGCACTGGAAGATCTTGGCTTAAGGGGATACTGGGGAGGCTGGAGACACATGATGGGGGCTACTGGGGAGGCTGGAGACACATGGATGGGGGCTACTGTGAGGCTGCAGACACATGATGGGGGCTACTGGCTAACATAGTTAAATTAGTTATAAGAAAAAAAGTTATTCACTACAATGTTAAATTTAACAAATATAAAAATAACAATTCAATGTAATTTCTGTGTATACACTTAGTAATTCCTGCTATTTTTTGTATACTTTACTGTTGGTGTGCCGCGGAATTCTGGGAAGGGTTTAGGTATGCCGAGGGTGAGAAAAGGTTGAGGAGCACTGGCCTATAGCAACCAATTAGATTCTAGCTCTTTTCTTTATTTTTATAACACCCATGACGCTTCCCTCGCACAGACGGGTTTTCGGTGACTTCCTCCTCCATAGAGCAACCTTAAGTCTACGTGTGTACTTATGCGCGTATGCTACTTACGTTTGTGCGTATTTTTCTAACCGCACCCTCAAATGCACATTTTTTTTTTCTTTTTTTGACAATTTTTATTGCAGTCAAATATTTGGTATACAGCAAAATTGAATTCACATTTCCAAAATTGTACAATAACACATATGAGGAAAAACTTCACACATATTACAACATTAGACACTACACATTATTATACAGCTTGCAGTGTCCACATTCCTCAAATAAGCTTATATCAATATACAATTAAAGAACATCCATTTTCTACATTGGATCAATTACTACACCCCGCAATATTTCTTTACTGTTTACAGTCATATAACCCAACCTATACCACGTTGACTGTCCCCCTTTTCAATTTTCCATTTACCTTATTAAGTAACCTAACCGCTAATCACCACCTAAAAAAAACAAAAAAAAAACCCCTAAACCTTAAACCTAAGTTTAAACTTAAACTTATACCCCTGTCAAGTCTGTCTGCCCCCATATCCATTTCTGTATACGGATTCTTCTGGCTCCATTTTCTGCACCACCATATTAGAATCTATTGCCCCAATAATAGCCCACCAATGCATTTATTCATCTTCACTTGCTTGAAGATCAAGTATATGTTCAGCAGTTTCCCACCGTCCCCATATTCTATCAAACTTCTCTCTGGAATTACGTTTATCCATCACAAATCTCTCATGTTCCAATGTACTATTCACCAGTCTCACCCAATCTCTTACGTCTGGAGCTGTACTAGCTCTTTTCTTTTTACATAATGGAGCAGGGTTGCCGACTCCCAAAATTTGGGCTGTTCTCCAGAGCCGGCAAATCTCCCGCAAGCACTGACCCACTATCAAACACTCTAGTCCCTTGAGTTTCTAGGGATGATGTCATTAAGCCCCGCCCATCCCATTTAACACTAGAGATTACACGAGTGATTGACAGGGAGTGGGGCTTTAATGATGTGTTTTGCATAAATCGAGTCATTAAGCCCGTCCCTCATAGTAATCTATGGCTTCCCTCCCGGAATGAAGTTTTCAAAAGTCAACAACCCTGTAATAGAGAATGTCAGCTAAAATCTGATTGGTTGCTATGGGCCACAGCTCCACTTTTCCAAAACCTTCAGCTTAGTAAATCTGGCCCCTGGAATGACTCAGCCTACAGTATGCCTGATACAATATATAGTTAAATACTGACTGATCTGTCCAAATATCATATAGTGTTTAGCTGGCTTAAATCATCATAAACTGTGGTGGAGGGAGACCTCCTAGTGCTTGCTGCCTAGTAACATTTCCTGGATGCTGAGGGTCACTTACATGCTCATTGACTGTATTTTCACACACTTGGGGAAAATAGGGCTCAGCAAATTCTGGTGCATTGTCATTTACATCCAGCACTTCTATGTAAACATTTACAGATGACGCTTTCTTAGTCGGAGAGTCTGCAATGGAAAATGATTCATTTTTGTTATCAAGTTTAAGGTGGTAAAACTTTAAAGAGATGTCATGTCAAGACTGGGCCCACTCCTACCCACCCTTCCTTCCTGAATAACCTCCATTCCCTCAATTTCATAATCCATAGACAGCATTACCATCTGCCCACAAGTGTGTTGTCTTGTTGTTGTTCTTGACTCCTCCCTCTCCTTTAATACACAAACTTATTACCTGCCCCAGTCCTGCCGTTTCCATCTCAGAAATATCTCCAGGATCAGACTCCTGCTCACCATGGGCCTGATCCAGAGCTACGGCCACCGTCGCTAGTACGGCGGCCGTAGCTCTAATGCGCATGCGCTGGGCAGATGTTGCCCGGCGTCACTATGGAAACGCCCGATCTACGATCG
>WWET01001835.1:24324-34895 GCA_011038615.1 Limnodynastes dumerilii | reverse complement strand
GTAGGGAATTTATTTTTATAATTTAAATTGTCGGTAATTTTTGTTGGCAGGATTTCATCAGTACGGAAACTCGTGTAGGTATTTCTTACGGCGGGATTATTTGTGTCGGGATTTCCTACCAGACCCGCGGGATATATACAACATGTGCACATGGTGGGAGGGTGGGGATATGGTAATCGTACAGTAAGGGCTTGGTTAAGCTCTAACCCTCCATTTCCCACAGCCTAACCCTAACCTTCCCCATAAGACCTAACCTTAACCCTGAATACAACAAAGAAATGGGGACAAGCACTAATTAATCCAAAATGACCACCAAAAAAATCACCTTATATACAGAGAGAAGGGTAGCAAATCATTATTGCACTCTGCATTAAACCCTCTATATAAAAGAAAATAGGGCTGGATCCAGACTTAAGTAAGTGCTTGAAATTAGTTACTCCTGGGCTAAACCATGTTGATTGCAGGGGAGTCATATTTCATCTGTTGCAAACAGTATTAGAGTTGAGAGGTGATGTTTCCTATCCCAAGTCTAAATAACAGTGTGATAGTAAAGCTGGTCAGTATCTGTGTGCAGTAAGCAATTCAAAGATATATGCAAAGAATACAATTAACTTGACTCCCCCCTGCAATCAGCAGTGTTTAGCCCAGGAGTAACTAATTTCAAGCACTTACTTAAGTCTGGATCTAGTCCATAAAGAACAATAATTAGATGATAAAAATATACTCACAGCAACTCACATTAAACAATGTATACATTTTTTTAATTAAACAATCAAAATGGATGCATATTAAAATGGTATACTCGTATCACATTACATGACAATTAAAATTGATTCTATATCAAAATTATGTGAACTAAGTGCATGTTCTTTGGTATTTACCCGAGAATAAAGGTTATTATAAATTGTATATATGGTTTTCTTGTCATTACTGATTGGCACTTATAAAGCTTGAGTTATAATCCAAATTGTTGTTAGTAGTGAAAGGGAATAATTGCAAGGTTCAGCTCTTGACGGTAAAAGTTGTGATATTAGTGGGATAATAGCAATTCCGTATTAAAATCTTGTTAAATAGTGGCTAGTGGAAGTAGTGGCAATTGATCTTGGCGTGGCACCATTAGCATGTTCAAATCAGGCTGGACAATTAGGAAGTTCTCTAACCTTAACCCTCCATTCTTGAGCCTTAACCCAAGCCTTAGCCCACTGCAGCCTGTTGCAATTGGGAACAGGTCGAAATAGGTACCCGTTCTCCATAGCAAATGTCTATGTGCCGAGCATTTTGGCAAGGATACAGCATGGATATCTGGTGGCTGTATCGTTGTCGCAATTAGGGCTGTTCGTACCAGCAACCGCATCGCAGCAAAGAGTATATCCCATAAAAGTCCTGCCATCCTGGCTCTGGGGGAAATACAGAAAAGTAATGAAACAGTATGGATCCGGAGACAGGAGATGAATTGTTGCACACACACTACTCAGCTTCTGTAGCCTTAAATCTGATTTTGGTTTGTAAAAACAAATGGTTTGTCAAGCAAGGTTTCTTTAATTAATTGTGTGATTCATGAGTCAATGGGCTGGTGACATTTACAGATTGAAGGCTCCAAATTGGTTTGATCTGAAAAGGATGATATTAAAGCTGCTCCGCTGTGAGCTTTTAATCTACCAAAAATTGTTTTATACGTAGCTACCAGCTGGAGTAAACAACTGTCAGCGCTGTGCAGCTCCCATGATCAAAGATAAATCCTGTGCTATGAGAGGGATTCTAGCAATGGCGTGTGCTATATCCATGCAGGTATACATCAGTAATGTAGGGCCCATTACAACGTGCAATTATAAGAGGAAAACAAGCTGCAATGTGCATGGGGCAAAGCCATGTTGAATTGCAGGGGAAGAAAATGTAATTTGTTGCAAACAGTATTAGAGCTGAAAGGTGTTGTTTTTACAGCCGAAGTCTAACAGTTTAAAAGTAGAGCTCGGACCGGATTCACACGTGAAAAACGTACGCACGGATTCGCAAATTTACGCACCTAAGTTGCAAGGCAACACCCGTGACACTCCCCTCACACTTATGGATTTTTGCAGACTTCTGCCACCATAGGGCAACCTTAACTCTCCGTGCATATAATTGTGCTTAAGTTGCTTATGTACGTGCGCACTTTCCTAACTGCGCCCATATTAGCCCATTTAAATGCCTCCCCCCACCCACTTTCACTTAACTTCCTACGTACGGAGGACTGGCACGCCCCTTTGGACGTATCTCACTAAGCACGGATATAAAGTCTGTGCCTAAATCCTACGTGGCTTGCGTAAAAAAACATATTACGCATGCGCAGTTCATCCGTACCTAAAAATACGCACGGGAAAAGTAGCAAAATCGTAAGTTTGAATCTGGTCCCTGGTCGCAAACCTGTGTATTCTCCATGCATGCAAAGTATAACATCAAACTGACTCCCATTGAAATTCAACATAGCTTATTAGGTATTAATTACAACATATTTTTCTCTTATTTCCAAACTCTGGCTTTGGTCCGTTATAATAATAATAATAATAATAATAATAATTCACAACAATAACAATAATAATAATTCTACATAGATTTTTTTTGAGAGTTTGGAATTTGAACAGTATGATCTATGAAAAGCCACCACACCTTTATAGTTTAATAAAATGAACACCGTTTAACACCTTTGACTTATCTTACTATTTTTTGACACAAAACAAGTAGATAGACCTTTCTAGATAAAGGTTGACCTAATTATAAAATTCAGTAAACACAGAGTTCAGTTCTTCAATAAAAATGTGGTAAAAGGTCAACAAAGCATTAAGACTACCCCATGAATGTGTTTCAGTTATTGTGTTTCTGTGATTTCAGGAAGCCAGTATCGAAATTGTTACAAAAATGAAATGCATCTGAAAATACAATTGTTCTGTGCTTCTAGATAGATAGATAGATAGATAGATAGATAGATAGATAGATAGATAGATAGATAGATAGATAGATAGATAGATAGATAGATAGATATGTGTGTGTGTGTGTGTGTGTGTATGTATGTAGATACGTGTGTGTGTATGTATGAAGGCATATCAGTCATAGTTTTGTGTCCTCTGCCAGGCTTCTGGAGGAAGGAGGAAAAAGAAAAATGAAGAAAGGTGAGAAGCAGAATAGAGGTAAGTGTACTGTGTGTGATATATGTGTGTGATATATACATATATTTTTTAAAAAGCGGCACACAGAGACCTGGAATTTGTTGTTTATACCAATCTCTGAGTGCCGCTCTCTTCTAATGATGTATTATTGCTGTATCGGCATAGCATGCACTGGAGTACATTATATATATATAAGGATTTAAACCTGCTAGGCTTGCCGCCACTTCGCTGTGGGGGAAGGGGGGGGCCCAAGAAGTTGCTTTACCGGGACCCAGAATTTCTCTTGGCGGCCCTGGCTGCTGATAGAAAGCTGTGCTCTGCCCTATTTCAGTGCACCAAGGAGGCAGCAGTACTTTGCAAACTCCACTGATCACACTGTGACTGCACTGACCCCCCGCCCCCCCTGCGGCCTTCAAGCCCCGGCGCACCATCCCCAGAAAGAACCAGGAGTCTAAGAGGTCTAAAGACGTGCCTGCGCGCGGCCAGTAATGCAATTACCGACAGGAGACGCGCTCCATTGACGTTAAAGGTAAGGAACTTTATCATTATGTGATGGGGGCAGTGATTATTATGGAGTGGGGGCAGTGATTATTATGTCTTTTTATATGTGGAAATGGATAGTGGAGAGAGATTAAGAAGCCAATAGTCGGGGTTATCAGGGACATCTCCCCCTATTACAGTCGAAGCTACTTGGCGCACAGTTGTCCAAAACGAGTGAAGACTGGGATAGCTCCACCAGATGTGGAAGGGGTCACCTACACCCGAGAGGCATCTCCAGCAGCTATTAGAGAGACTGGGGAGCATTTTGTGTGGCACTGACAGGCACCTATACAATATCTTGTACTGGGTTTCCTGTACAGTAGCACTAGAAGAGGAGGAGTGCATGAGTTCAATTATTCTAACATGAGGGTGTTAATGTAGACCTCAGTTCTCTGTCCCAAGTTTGAGTAAAGTGCGGGAGGTTAGGCCAGGATCCGTGCAGTTTTTAAAGACCGCACGGAGTATTTTCAGTAGAAAGAGGCGGCGTAATGCCACCTTGGGGTGTGCTTAGGTAGAAGTGGGAGGGGGGAGGAGGCGGGGAGAGGTAATGTCCGTGCGAACATTGCACGGATAGATAAGGGTGCCCTATGGCACTCGTAAGTGCCATAAGGTACCTAAAAAAGGGGGTGGGATAGGTGCAGTATGGGTGAGTTAGGTGCAGATCTGTCCGCACCTAACTCACTCGGATCTGTGAATACGGTCCGTAAGGTTCAGATTGCCAGAGACATTATATAGTGGTCACACGCTGCCCATACCTGGGGTTGTCTTACTACCACCCTGCACCAAACGTAATAGGAAGGCCCCAGTAAATAAACAAACTGATTCTCAGGGCAGAGTGTTCTGTTGGGTAAATACCATAGCACAACAATAAGGATCGACAGCTGATAATCATCTAATCGTCCTGATTATCATATAATGTGTACACACTTGTCCAATCGGGTTCATATTCAACTCCCAATCAGACTGTTAACACAATCCTACAGGAGACCATGGATGCAGATCCAACACCCATGACATACATTTCTCTAACCAGCTGCTGAAACGATCTGCTGAAAGTATCCTGTCACCATACACAGCATGATGTCAGAAACGGGAGAATAATTGGATAGAGCAGTCGTATGATATTTATAAATTGGGTGGGTGATTGGTGATTGGATTGACTGATTTTTGAGCAGCTTTCCTGTACAGTAGCACTAGAAGAGGAGGAGTGCATGAGTTCAATTATTCTAACATGAGGGTGTTAATGTAGACCTCAGTTCTCTGTCCCAAGTTTGAGTAAAGTGCGGGAGGTTAGCTTTGAGCAGCTTTAAAAATCATTTGACCCAATCAAGCGACTAGGATTGGAGGATATGACCGGTAATGTGAGGGTACACACTTATCCAATGTTTGGCCATCATGGCAGTAAGCAGTCTAATTGTTGGGAATTGGATAAAGGTGTACCTAGCTTTACTATATTGGATGTACAATCTCCTGGCAGGACATGTAGAGGTGTCAGACCCTGTGCAATGAACTCTCTTGCTGCTGCTAGATGCAGGATTCGCTATAGTTCTCCAGCTACACGGGAAGTGAATCTGTTCAATAAATGCAATTTGCTTTTCTTTTCTCTGCCATCACAGAAATGGGTAGTTCCAGTCCCAAACACTATTTAAGAGTAACAGCTTTGCCGTCTTGAGCACTAGACCATATCAACTTGTGTGCTAAATCTATCCAGTTTACAGACCCGACTTGTTCCTGTTTATGGAAATTTGCATCTGTAGGTTGTACTGGGCCGGGTTTGACTCTTACTTTTCTTGACTATTTTTGTGGTTGCTGATTTTACCTGATGTCGGCTACTCTGACCATACTACTCCCTGCACGACTACTCCTTGAAATAAAAAATAGGCAGATGGACTGTGACTTGCTTATTACAAACAGTGAAAGCCATACTTCCTTTCTGGGGGCTCTGGTGCTTTCCATATATGCGAAGGTCTGAAAACCCGCCTTAATGAGCAGAGTGCACATCCCTGTCAGTCCCATCTCTTGTGCTGTGACCAAAACCCTACCTTAACTTCTGTTGCCTGACTTACTTAATTCTGGATCTGATAAGAAGGTGGAATATGTGGTTCTGGCTTGGATTTAATGATTGCAATGGGTGTATTTGTCCTGTTCTCTCTTTTTGAAATTTGTATTTAAAATCAGTCAAGATATACTGGTATTCCCTAAGCATAGTTTGAGGCAGAACTAAAATGGCGGATTCACCTTGTGTCACATGATCCTTTGCTGTATGCTTTTTAAATAGAATATGGAGAATGAATTAAGCTTCCTAACAGTTGTATCAAGGCTATTCTTAATTTTCTCCTTAGACTCTTTCGGGCTGATCCTAAGTTGGGAGTAAAAATTAGAAAATATGCACCTTGGCGAAACAAATATAAATGTGTAAATAAGTTGAGAAGTGATGTTTTGTGGCTCAACTCTAACTTACAGTATAAAAATAAAGCTATGTCCTATTTGTATTAACAAGCAGTATGATTGGCCTATGATCACACACTCATCCCATATCTCTCTTCTGATTGGATTGGATTATATTGGATCGGAAGGCATGCCTCAAGGAATACTCATCATTTCCCATAAAACATTTTTATTTAGTCCATCTCCTTATATTCCACACTCCTGGCAGCAAATGGTTAACTTTATGCCTATTTATCATGGGATATGTCAGATCCTCTCTCAGTGACTGAAATGGTCATTAATATCTGAAAATATCTAGTCTTGTAATTAACTTTTCTAAATGACTAGCTATCGGTTTCCATCTCCTGTTTCATATACAGTAATGTACCCGATGCATCACAGCGCTGCTTGCTTCCTAATAGGATGCAAATAAGAGGTGTGCAAAATGCAGATTAATTAAAATAAAGCCCTAGTAATTAAAAGGGCAATCAGGAGGTCTTGTGCTGTGATTAAGATGCATATAATTTTGATATTGGACTGGGAGTACATATTTTAAAATTCATATGATCTTTTCCTATTTTCTTTCATTTGCATCTGATTAAAACAACTTCAGTGCAGATTTAGAATTAGTGATTATATGTTTGAGATACCAGGTGTATTTCTAGTTGAGAAAGAAAAAAAAAAGTAAACACTATTATTTCTTTATCAGTAGTTTCAGATTCTTTCCCACTTACAGTATTTAAATATATAATGCAATTTACCGTATTCAGACTTACGGAAAATGCACGCTATTTGCTACAGCACATGTGCAAACAGCGTATGCCCAGGCTCCATCCTGGGATAATTTCCAAAGACGGGCACAGGATGGCACTGTAAGCAGAATGCAATTTCTCTATGCGGGATTTCTCTATGTGGAGGTATGGGTGTGGGCCCCAGCAAAGAATGGCCCTATTTCGAGCATGGGACTTTTCCGAGCACGGTGCTCCGAAAGGTGAGTGGCTAAACTAACCCCAACCCTTCCCCTAATTCTAACCCTAACCCTCCCTTCCCCGCAGCCTTACCCTAACCCTCCCTATCCTGTAGCCTGACACTAACCCTTCATTCTCCCTAGCCTAATACTCCCTTTTCTAAAGCCTAACCCTAAGACCCCCCTCCCCACAGCATGCAGACCCTAACCCTCCCTTTCTAAGAGCCTAACCCTCCCTTCCCTGCAGCCTGACCCTAAGCCTCCCTTTCCAGCAGCCTGACCCTAACCCTCCATTCTCCCTAGCCTGACCCTAATACTCCCTTTTCTATAGCCTAACCCTAAGACCCCCTTCCCCACAGCCTGACCCTAACCCTCCCTTCCTAAGAGCCAAACCCTAAGTCCCCTTTAACACTAAAATGCCCCGGAGAGGTTATTCACCTCTTCAGAGCTGTCAGCGGCAGGTCCGGCGGGTCTGCAAAAATGAATGGGTGATCGGCACACTTACCCATTCATATAAAAACAATTGAAAGTGGCCCCCTATTCCAAATATAGATAATAGGTTCTTTGTGTACTCCACACATGTGCAGTAATCCATGCTACCCCATCATAGGGCATTCTGACTTATCCAAGCTTAAGAATGACACAAAGGAGAAAGCTTAGAGGTGCTGACAACGATGGTTTATAAGGATGAAGTTTATCAAAGGAGGTTGGCTGATGACAAGTAAATCTGGCTATGATAAATAAACTAAACTAATGTTTAGTGCATGGTATGGACCGATGTCGAAATGTATATAAATACAAAGTCCTTCCATCTGCTGATCATTCAGAGTTCCTGAACATAAGTTGCATCCTTCTCTTTAGTAGGACTGTTTATTTTTATTTTTATTCAATAACTCAAATAATACATAAACTGACAAAAACGTCTCTGTTATGCAAAAAAAGGAGCACTGACCATAATTTACTGGCCTATAATTAGCAGATTATGAACTAGAGGATAAAAGAAGAGGGAAAAAAAGAAGGAAAGAAAAATAAATAAGGAGGGGGGAGGTAATGAAGATAAAAGGGGGTGGAGGGGGAAATGTCTTCCATCAGATCTATGCAATAGAGCAGGGGTTCTCAACCCTGTCCTCATTACCACTAATGGTCCATGTTTTTTAAATCTCCTTGCTGGAGGTGAGCTCTTAAGTGACAGTTACATTTCAAAAGCTCCACAGGTCTTGCAGGGAGACCTACAAAACATGGACCGTTAGTGGGACTTGAGGACGGAGTTGAGAACCCTTGCAATAGAGGAAATATTGAATCCATCTGACTAGGTCTGTGAGGCAAAGAGGTAGCATTTTTTTTATGCCAAGGTTCAACTAGTTGCTAAGAGACTCTCTTAAAGAGAGATACAGTAAGTAATGAAATAAAAAAAAAATCTATATATGGAATTTATCCATAGCAAAAAAAAAAAAGATGAGGTTAAATCAATCATTCTAGTTACATAGGGCCTGATCCAGAGCTACGAAATTGTCCGATTTCGAGCGAGCGTACAACCGTTTTTTGCATATTTTCGTATGAAAATACGCAATGCGCATGCCCAGTATGACAGCTTCCGGTCGCCCGAGCGTCATGAGCGAATAGCGGGCGTATCGTTAGCGTATTTTTCGCTCGCTGGGCATATTTTTTTAACGATGGTCGGCTGGGCGCCCGTTTTACTACAGGGAGGCGGGGATATCGCCTGGGCGCTCGTTTTACTACACGGAGGCAGGGATAGCCATTTAAATTGTACAGTATGGGCGTGCTAAGCCCGTACGCTCAGCGTATTATGTGCGAAAATTCGTACGGCCGACGGTAGTACCTAGTGTAGGGTATAGCCGCCGTAAGCAGGTACTTTTCAATGGGAGTGTCATGGGCGTGTATGTTTATACGCACGGGCGAACGTACGCATTCGCCCGTCGGACGGCACCGTCGTAGCTCTGGATCAGGCCCATAGTTACATAGGGCCTGATCCAGACCTACAGCCGCGACCGATCGTACGCTTGTCGGGAGCGTAAAACCGGGCGAAAAAACGCACTGCGCATGTGCAGTATGACAACTTCCGGTCGTCCGAAGGACATGAGCGTACAGCGAGCGCATTTTGAGCGTATTTTTCGCCCAAGGGGCGTGCGTTTTATACGATGATAGTCAGGACGCTCGAGTTACTACACAGAGGCGGGGTAGCCATTTAAATTGTACAGTATGGGCGTGCTAAGCCCCGTACGACCAGCATATCGGTACGAAAAAGTTAGGGTAGGGTTCAGCCGCCGTAAGTCGGTACAATCAATGGGAGTGTCATGGGCGTGAAAGTTTATACGCCCGGGCGATCATACGCTACGCTCGCAGGCGTAGGTCTGGATCAGGCCCATAGGGCCTGATCCATAGTTACGCTGGGCTACGGCCAGTGTAGCTCTGGTGCACATCTGTGAACATAGTTACACCCAGTTATGCCGGCTGAAGGGTACCCTAACTTCAGCCGGCGTAACTGTGTGTAACTACGCTCACACAGGAGCATAAACTGTTAAACCCCCCCCTCACTACCTAATTACCCTCATTCCCCCGCCTACCTTCTGTAACTACAACATAGATACGGCGCTGCATGCCCCTTCGTCCCTAACTACATTGTAGCTAGGGACGCATGATTCAGTGAACCCTAAATGATGGATTACGCCGGGCAACATCTGCCCGGTGCATGCTCAGAACAGGAAATATGCTCTGAATCTGGCAGATATTTACATAGTTGATGAGGTTGAATAAAGACACCAGTTCATCAAGTTCAACCTATTTTGAATAAATAAAAATAATATCACTAAGGAAATCCAAAAACCTCAAAATTATAAGAAAAAATATTATAATATAATTTAATAGAATCTAAATTGTTATATATCCCCTATAATACTTCTCCATATGCCACATAATATGACTCTATATTTTCCCATAATGCAACTTTTTATTGCTTGTTAATTGTGCTCAAATTATCTCCCATAACATTCCTCAATTTTTTCCCATAAAAAGATCTATATATTAAAAACTATTATGAGAGGACTACAGAGACCTGTTATGGGGATAATTTGAGCTCAACTAAGGAGAAAAAAATGAACCTTATTATGGGTTATTTTGACTATAAGATATTAATCTTCCTTATTTGTGCATATATAGAGCCCTATAATGGGATAATTTAGAGGATATGCCTACTATGGGGGATAATCTTAAATAGATATAATATATCTATCTATATATATTATACTAATATATGGTTGGATTCAGATTTTCTAACAAATTCTTTACGTAGCCTCCAGACTGGAGACTAAAATATGGAATTTCTGATTCACAATACCACACATAGGAGAGCAGGCCACTCCCCCTCTTTCCTGCATGCAGAGGATGAATACGTGACCCGGGGGCAACCTTAACTACTGGCAATAGGCGATAACGGTAGGAATAGCTGTAATGTGAGGGGGGGGGGACTTGCGGGG
>WWET01001835.1:0-24313 GCA_011038615.1 Limnodynastes dumerilii | reverse complement strand
GGGGGGGGGGGCGAGACTTGCGGGAGATTTGCCTTCTCTCCTGGAATACAGAGAGGACTGCCCAAATTTCAGGAGTCTAATGGGTGTTGCGGGAGAGTCAGTAACCCTGGCATTGAGTATGCACTATACACAGGGTTGCCCAGTCTCCAAGAATGCCTGGAAGACTCACGAAATTTAGGCAGTTCTCCCGGTATCCCGGGAGAGCCTGCAAATTTCCCGCAAGGGACTTGAGGCTCGTGGCTTCCATTAAACTACCGCCTCAAGTTCTGCCCCCCTGCCTGGCAACACTAGTATACTAGTGTTGCTAGGGACAGAAAGGGACTTGATGATGCAAATGATTTCATCAAGCCCAGCCCTATTAATATTAAACTCCAAAACAAGGGAATAACAGTAAAGGGGAGGGGCTTAATAACGCGATTTGCATAAATCGTGTTGTTAAGTCCATCCCCTGCATACATGTATGGCTTCCCTCTATGCTTTTAAAAGTCAGCAACCCTGACTACACACCATTGTAAAATCAATAACATATGAGATATGAATTTGTCATCAAGTAACAATCTGGTACAGTGTCTAATACCCTGCCGATATAGGGGTCTATTTACAGAGATCATTTTAGTGCGATAGGGCCAGTTTTCACTTCAAAACTGGCCCTATCGCATTAAAATGAAGTGTGACATATTTACAGAACGTCGGAGCGGAGTTTTACACTCCGCTCCCGGCGTCAGACTAACGCCAGCTCAGGCTGGCGTTAGTGACAATTATTCTGTGGATGTCCCCATATATCCCTCTTTTCCTCCCCCTAATAGCTGTTATTAGGGGGAGGAAAAGGAGGGCATGTAGGAAGCCCCAGTTAAAAAAAATAAAATAAAATAAACATTTTTTTATAAGTTAAAAAATAAATGAATAAACCCCATAGAAAATAAGAATAAACATTACTCAACTGTCCGGGCGTCCCGTCGGGCTGCAGCTGTCCGGTCCCGGCATAAATACACTGCACATGCGCAGTGTTTCTCATGTCAGGACTTGGAAAAATGTCAAAGTGCCTAAACAGAAGCACTGCGCATGTGCAGTGTTTCTCATGTCGGCACTGAAATCTCTCAATCTCTCCTGATTGAGAGATACTGAGCATGTGCAGTACTTCATTCAGGGAGCACACGGAGGAGAAGCAGAGCACCGACCCGCGGCTCATCGCGGGACCTCGGAGGAGGGGTGAGTATTAGTAAATCATGTGAAGGAAGCTGCCAGGCTCGCTGCGATGATAAGCGAGCCTGATGCAGCTTCCTTCACAGGGAACGAGGAAGGTAAGTAAATAGACCCCATAATTCTTGTACATGACCCTTTAGGCTTACCTAGAGCTTTCTTTTGAATATACAACAGAACTGCTCTGTGGATAAATCTGTCATAAAAGTGATAAAAAAGTTTTAGAAAAACTCAGAATGAAGCTTGGAAGAGAAACATATTTAAAGAAAGGGGACCCATCAAATTAAAGCTGCCTAAGGGGGTAAAATAGATTTTAAACACTGCCATTTTGTAGCACAGTAGATAGATGAGATAAAAAAATCTACTGACTGTAGGCTAGTGCCCACTAATAGGTAGCAAATGTGACCCTTGTGTCCTCCCCATGCATTTTCTTTACCAGCAGCTAAAGTTCCACTTACTCCTATGGGTTGCTAGGTAGCAGCATTTTAAACAAGGATAAATGGCTATTTTGTACACAGGAAAGAAAACTAAAAGCAAACATAATCTTATCAAACGGAAAACAAATGCTTAATGTAACAGCAAAGCTATTTTCAAAGGGGACAGCTGCTTTAAGTGATTGCATGGCTACATCATTATTATGATTATTATTTGCATAAGTGCAATGGAAATAAACTTGACAGCTATCCTAAATCATTTGAATAAGCACAACAAGTCTAATCTCTCCGAGCCTGTGAATCAATTAGTGGGCGCAGTTTCTGATAAAAGCACGCACCTATCTGCAATTTATACCAGGGACTCAGCATGGCTTGTAAGTTATAGAATCATTTTTATGGGATCTCATGATGCCATCTGTCTCTGGAGACAGATGCTCACACGTAATTATTAGAATACTGCTGCATAATGAGGTCAGTTCAAATGATATCCCATATTCTTCTGTATGCTTTCCATGTACTGCAGCAGCTGCTCATTCTGTAATGCAGTTATTAGTCTGCAGGAGCAGAAAAATGGCTGTTTGCAGTACACTTGTCATTGCTTATGAGTTCCACATTCCTATTGTTCCTTATAGGGAAGGTAGTAGGTTAACTCTTATACCACATATATAGTTTGTGCTACTTTGATGTAGCATTGATTCAAATCTGCAATTGCATTTTTGTCAGTCCTTGTAATATAATGTTACCAGCACAATTCACCTAGCCTTCTGTTTCCTACAGCAAGTGCAATGCCAATTAGCATGGTGTATATTATTGACAAGCTAGCCAGGGTGGCATAATTTGGGCTGCCAGGTTGAATCTAATTTTACACCTTATCATATGAGCTAACAACTCACAGGAGTGTGTATTGTCACTTTATCAGAGCTGTAGGAGTCTGTCCCCGCAGCTCTGCTTTAGTGATCAGATGCTGCAGGACTGGAGTATGGGGGGTAGGGAACTGCTGGGTGAGAATCCAGTACAAAAGCCCATTTAGCCGGTACAGACCATTAAAAAACAGTACTGTACCTGATTAAACTGCCTATGGCTGACCAGTGCACCCACGTCATACATTCATACAATACCAACACTGATCACAGAATGGCATTTAAATAGGGGACATAGTTTATCAATTGATTCAAATGATTGAGACTATGAAATTGAAACAATGAAAAGGTGGCGGAACCAGCAGGTGGTGAGTCAGCTAAACGGAGGCCACATGGAAACGGAGGACAGGAACTCCTGCCCTCTGCGCACCGGAGGAAATGGTCAACGCAAGCATACACCCCTGTCATAACTGCACACCCCGGAGGGGAACCAGGGAGGCAAACCGGACACTAGCCAGCCGGCATAGAATCCTTGTTTAATTTTGAAGGGGTGTGCCTTCCCTGTACCATACCTCATGCACAAGGCAAGCGGCAATAAGTTGCTGACTGCCCCACCGCTACAGCCAAACTATGCCCCAAGTGAAAGAAAAACAAGTTAGTAAATCACTCAGGGAAGGAAGAAATTTCTAGAAGGGTGATCTCTAACCCCCAAACCTAGCCTCATTGGCTAACTAAACAGATTGACAACTAACCCTTTTTCATGGCTGACTTGGATGCCTGTACAGCCAGGCGTTTATTCTCCTTTATGCCTAATTGGCATTCACTCCTTTAAATAGGTACAGTTGGATGGTATGCAATTCTTGCAGAAGCTGTGATGTATGTTAAGGTAAATCAGTGATGAATGGGTGTCAGCAATGGCCTTTTTAAACAGACAAGGGGTTGCTTTGCACACATTAAAGTATTAAAGTACTAGTACTTATGACCGCCACTTAATACAGAGAGCATTTTAGGCCTTGCATCCACCACCCAATAGAGAGAGCATCCATGAACAATTCACTCAAACTGTGGTTCAATGATAGTTACTGTTGTATCATAAATATATAAATTTTAATAAAATACTGTTCCCAGTCAGTGTCTATTGTTGTGCTATAGGTCCGGATCCAGACCTACGGGCACCTTACTGGCCCGAGGTCATTATGGCCGATATCATAGCACTCCCCGCTAAAGGTAGTAAAGTTGGACACTTACATGTCCAGATTCCTACCTTAACATTTACGACTTGTAAGGCCGCAGACCTTGTCGTAATGGGGCTTCCCCTGCCCCAAGCTCTAATTTAAATGCCTATATGGCGGAGATACGGCAAATGTAAAATGGGGGGCAGCCCCTTTTACATAACAGCCAACGTACGTGATGTACGTTACGTACGCCGGCCACTACTCCAGCGTAAGAAGGTTGTGTGCATGTACCGGATTCTGACCCAGCAGTTCCCTCCTCCCTATACTCACCTTCCAGTCCTGCAGCATCTGATCACTATAGCAGTTATTTGGGGACAGACTCCTACAACTCTGATAAAGTGACAAGACCCTCTCCTGTGAGTTCTTAGCTATGATAAGGTGTAAAATGAGATTATACACCTTATCATACATGCAAATTAGAACAAATTAAAGCCACCCCCCTTTATGGGACAAGCCACACCCCCTTTATAGACAAGCCCTCCCAGGTGTACGGATTTTCTACAAAAAAATGTTGGAGGGTATGGTAAAGACTGCCCATGCTTTCCTCAAACCCACTGAACCAGATACCTTTAGTGCAGATGTCAAGTCATGGCTTCCTGTGTTGCTTTACACATGACCATTTAGCTTGACTTACTGCTGGCAGACTGAGAGCTAAGTTACAGAATTGGAAAAAAAGTCCTAATGCTATGACACGCAGTTTAAATTGGGGAAAAAGATCTATTTAGAAATAGGCCCTAGTGATCATAGTGTCCTTAGACCAGAGCCTAACTTCCATTCCATTTGTGATTGGAGAAGCAATTAACTGATGAATGGGCTTCTACAATTGCAGGGCTGCAATAGATTGTGTTTGCGCCGCTAACTGCTCCCCTCGCATCAACGGACTTCTGATTACCAAATCTTATCTTAAGTTTTAGGATTCCTGCTAACATAAAGTAGTCGTGCTTTAGAAGCCTGGCTCATTAGTGTACTCTGTAATATCAAATCACACCCTCTTGCAATCACTTCTGTCATTTACTTCTAAGTGTGACTTTGGCAAAATGCTTTCCAACTGTTAACATGGATGGGTGTGCAGAACACAATGCGGGTGTAATGGGATTCAAATGCACTTAATGAGGGAAACATTGAACATTGAGCTGGATCCAGTAAGTGCTTCATATTAGTTACTCCTGGGCTAAACCATGTTGATTTCAGATGGAGTTAAGTTAATTGTATTCTTTGCATGCAGGGATATATCTTTGAATTGCTTACTGCACACAGATACTGACCAGCTTTACTATCACACTGTTATTTTAGACTTGGGATAGGAAACATCATCTCTCAACTCTAATACTGTTAGCAACACATAAAATATGACTCCCTTGCAATCAACATGGTTTAGCCCAGGAGTAACTCATTTCAAGCACTTACTTAAGTCTGAATCCAGCCCATTGAAAGTAATAATATGTTTTTACATAATAACACACGGATTCAGGCACACATGCGGACTGTTGTAATCCTTCTGCTGTAAAGGAAGAAGAAAGTGTAGTAAATCAACAGGAGGAAGACATTGTATTACAATACAGAGGGGCACATTGCTGGAGATGCTGCAAATTTCAAGGATTTCTAGCATAACATCATCCAAATTCCAGCAACGGGATATGATTCATGGAAAGTTATGGGCATGAGATAAGAAGAACAAATGACTGTGGTCTGGGAGGAGAGAGACTGTGTGTGGGGAGTTAGTAGTAGAGGTGACGTGAGAGCTATTCTAAGGTATTATGTCACTTAGAGATATTGGGACAGAATTATATTAATGATAACATAATGAAAATTGAATGACACAAGGTTTGTGACAAATTAACATAGGAAGTTTGGTCATACGCTGAGTCAGAGATAGTATAAGTCACCATGGGCAGGATCCAGAGGTTCTTTTTTTATCTATAATTTTTCTGGGTCTTTGGCCAGAGGATCTAACTAGACCTACTAGCACTTTACACATAGTATTTTCTCTAATCTTAATAAGTGAGGGGAATCTCTGTATTGCCCCCTGCATGTGTGAGCTGAGTAAGTGCCCCTGTTTGTTTGTTTGGTCTGTTTGCTTGTTGCCTGCGCTCTCTTGTGCACTGCTGTGTTTTGTGTTGCATTCTACACTACTCTGATTACCACCATCTGCAGATCTTATCCAGTCTGCCTGTAGTACTTTTGTTCTTTTGTGTACTTTGCTTTTAGTACTTTCCTCCTGCACCATTCTGTTTATGAACAGTCTGTCTGTGCTCATTTCAACTATACTTACCTTGCTGTACTCACCTGCACAACAGACTGCCTGGTCTACACAGTGCAGTCACACTCCAATTGTATGTTTTTTGAGTTTTACCTGCCTGCACATCTACCTGTCTGGTCAGTTTAGTTCAGATATGCTCAAACTGTAATTATCCTTGTTACATATTTGCATCTTAGCCCGCCTGGGTATCTCTGTACTATTCGTATTACAGTTGTACTTCTTTGTGCTTCTGGCCTGCATCTTCTGGCTTCCTTGTCCTTTTCTATACTACCACTGTCCACTGAGGGCTGTGACCTGCTACTAGGCAGCAGCCAAGTCCATCCCCACTCTCAGGGGCTCTGGAGAACACCACCTGGTAGTTAGACTCCGCGTCTGGGTGTGTCGGTTTCGTAACACCAGCATCCAAAGACAACCTTAAATTTTCATTCTCAAGTGCAGGGACAGCGTGTAAAAGCAGCCCCATTATGACTGCAATTCTTAGATGTTCAAAAATCTAGATCCAGGAATGACTTTGTAAGTCAAACATTCCAGTAATGAAGAATATACAACATGTTGGGAAAGAGGGGAAGTTGTACCTAACTAGAGGCTATGCACAAGTGTACAATCCCTTTAAATACTGGTTATTTATTAACATTCCAAACATTTGATCTGACTGCGAGTAAACTGCTCTTTACAAAAACTAAAATGTTAAATTGAATGTACTGTTCCATATTTGCTTTCACAGTGTCTCCAAAGAACAGGAAAATGAAAGAAATTTAGCTTCTAAAACAGATTTTTTTGCAATGTTTACATAACCTTTCAGGCTCCAATATTCTTGGCAGTATTGCTCTGCTCAGCATTTTGCAGTTTCACTAAATTGTGTGACTTAGCTGTTGGTTACAACATATCCTAGAAGTGTCTCTGGCTGCGCATATATATTAGGCTGTCTTCCCAGCTCGTCCTCTCCAGGTGCTGGTAGAAGTCATAGCTCCTGGGCCATATCCTGTTTTCATTTTCCTTTGTTTAAAAACAGGATATAACGAATCAGTCCCAACCTTCCATTACATCCTGCGCTTTGTTGTGTGTTTATCTGAATTCTATGCACAAAGTTTCATTGTCTTTGTAGAATGTAAAGGATCATTTTGAATCGACCACATTCCACTGAAGCCTGTAATTTATTTAACATATGTTTTAATAAACATGGGGGCCTGTTTGATAAGATCATGTAAAGAGCTGTGATATGTTGTAAAGCACAGCAACCAATCAGATATAAGATTGTTATTCTTACTAAGCTGATTGCTTATAAGTGATATCTGATTAGTTGTTGGAGGACACAATCACTGCTCCTTGCAACTAGTTGTTTAAGCTGACAAGACACTATATGATAATCATGCTCATCCGCAGGGATTGGATCTTAACCTCTGCTTCTGCGGCAGTGGAGATGAGATGCTGAAGACGTAACTCATGGAGTTACAATAGCAAAACCCTATTTTAGGATTTCTGTGCCTTCCCCAAGTAAAACACTTAAACATGCCCTTACCTTACACTTTAAAGACCACCTCCCTTCCACTAATGTTCTCGCTGAACGCTCACTGCCCCATCCCATTTTGCCATTGGAAAGGCTTCAAGCACAGAATCTGGAACCTGAGGACCCTGATTGGTGGTGGAAGTCATTTGCACGTGCACGTGTTCGGTTACACTATACAGTTTTTCATTTGCATAGAGCGGAAAATACCCACATTTTGTAAATCAGGATCCGGTCCAGCATTAGTAATTTATTGCCGAGGTTTTCGTGTACTGCGTGGACTAATAAAATAGTCGAAAAACGCACTTCACTTATATATCCCTGGTAATTGAACAGTTACGATGGTCACTGGAATCAACATATAGTGTTTGGTCATTTTAAATAGTTATGGACAAATAGATTAAATTCTGAAAGAATAACAAATGTAATTCTAATATTTTTTCATTTAAAAAAAATGCTTACATAAAACATGTTTAAAATTATTTTAGTATATTAAATAAAAATATGTTAAAATATATGACACATTTTAATTAGGCTTTCAATTGCAATTGGAGGTGCTTAATTAAAGTGTATTATTAACTAGTAAACTTTACACAAAATTCCTGATGTATCGATCACGGCAATATATAAACACTTCTCTGCGTGGCTCCCTCATTTCTTATCCTCAGACATCCCAACCATTAGTCTTGGTGATTTCAACATCCCAATTAACAACCCCTATTCCTATTATGCCACTAAGCTTTTCTCTGTAACCTAATCTCTTGGACTCTCCCAATGGAGTGATTCACCGTCTCATAAGGATGGTAACTGCATTGATCTCTGATCTTACTAACTCTCCTCATCTTCTCTCACACCATCACCTAATCACCTGCAAACTTTCCCCCACTAGCTATACTCCTTTGCTGTCTAACGCTTTTAAACCTTTTAAAGCTCTATGCGCACCCTGTAGAAATCTAAACGCTATTAATATAAACCAACTTTCTCAATTTGCATTATGCTTTAAGGAGAAGATTGACAAGATTAGACAGGAATTGTCCTCCTCCTTCTCCTCTTCATCAACTAACATACTGGTCAGTCTCTCTCCTCCACCCTCTGTACTAATTTCAACCTTTCCAAGTTCTTTTCTGCTTTTCTCACTCTGCTTACCTCTCCTCTTGATCCTGTACCCTCACAAGTCAATTGTTGTCTATCTTCTGTGCTTATTCCAACCTAAAATGAAATCTCTCTCTCTAGTGTTATCTTCCTGTCTTTATTCAAGCATGCACTTATCACTCCAATTCTGAAAAACAATACCCTGGCTTCATCTCTTCCTCAAATAATGAGGCCATTTCCATGCCCCTCTAAATATCTCGAGAGACTTGACTACACTCACCTCAGTCACTTACTTTCCTCACGCAATAAAACTTTCTTTCCCGACACTCCACCAAAACTGCACTGACCAGGTCAATGATTTCATAACTGCAAAATCTAAGGGTCACTTTTAATTCTCCTTGATCTTTCTACTGCTGTTGACACTGTTGACCAATGTCTTCTCATACACATGTTACAATCGCTAGTTATAAAGGACACAGCTCTTTCCTGGTTCACTTCCTACTTATCTAATCGCTCTTTCAGAGTTGGCTTCTCTGGATCCACATCCCCTGCTCTTCCCTTCTTTGTTGGAGTACCATAAGGATTAATGTTAGGTCCATTGCTCTTCACTTATAGCACTTCCCTTGGACAGCTAATAAAGTTGTTGGTATTTTAGTGTCACCTCTATGCATATAATAAATAATGCTATTTATTGTTGGATGTCCTCCCACCATCTGAAACTTAGTCTTTCAAAATAGAACTAATAATATTTCCACTGGCCAGTAAAAGTTACTCACCCGGGGCCCAATCCTGCCCTATGGACGACAGGGGAATTACGTACACCACGTACATAATTCCCCTGTCCTCTGCACACAACCTTCTTACAACACCATAAGGGTCGGCATACATAATGTATTTTACGTATGCCGGCTCCTACAAGAAAGGGGCTGGCCTCCATTACGAATGTCATATCTCCTCTGTGAAGGCGTAGATAGACATGGTAATGAGGGGACGGGGCGGGGTAAGCCCTGTTACGATCAGGTATCATACATTATCGTAAAACTTAAGGTAGGAATCTGGACACGTAAGGATGTCCGTAATGACCTTGGGCACCCGGTCTTTCTATTTCTGTTGACAACACTGAAATAATATAAAGGACACAAGAGAGAGAGTGTAATTCTTAGATGGGCTCTCCCGGTAGTTCGTGTAAATTATTATTAAAATATAACTTTTATTAGGATTTATTTTATCCTAATAAAAGTTATATTTTAATAATAATTTACACAAACTACTGGGAGAGCCCATATAAAAATTACACTCTTGTGTCCATTATATTGTTTTTAGTGTAATTTGGAGCACCAATCCTATATAAGGGAATCTTTATTCCAAAATGAATTAAGGGATTTGTCCAGTAGTTCTATAGCTGGCCTACTTCTAGTGCGGGGACACCTCATATTTCTCGACACTGAAATAATCCCTACTCATAAAACTTGATGCTTAGGTGTCACCCTTGACTATGAACTGTCATTTATTCCCCACATTTAATCTTTTTCTAAATCCTGCTACTTACATCTAAAATATATACATCTATAATTCTCAAATATCTCACAGAAGACACTGTAAAAACTCTCATTCATGCACAAACCTCCTGCATTAATTATTGCAATGCTCTCCTTATTGAACAGCTAGACTTATTTTCTTTGCAAAATGTTCTTCTAAAGCTGATCCACTTTGTAAGTCTCTGAATTGGTTGCCTGTATATTACAGAATCTAACACCAAGGGCAAGATTCACTAAATGTGATATTTTGTTGCGATTTTGAATCACGGAGCATCGCGGGCCATCGCCGCGATTTTCCCGTATTTTTTTTTTTGGTTCCAAATTCACTAAAATGCGATTTTTTTCAAACACAGGCGATGTGCCGCAATGCTTTTCGGGCTTAATCGCGGTGATTTTCATAAAAAAATCACAGCGGGAAGGTAGAACTTGAGTAGACTAGACTTGACCTGGACTGAACAGACTTGGCTTAACTTAACCTGGACTGGACACAGACAGACTTAGCTTGACTTGATCTGGACTGGACCAGACCTGGAACTGGACAAGCTTGACTTAACCTGGACTTGACCACGACTGGAATTGGACTTGACAGACTTGTCCTGGACTGGACTTGACCAGGACTGGATCTGAATTAGACAGACTTGAGCTGGACTGTATTTGACCAGGACTGGATCTGCACTTGACCGAGGCTGGATTTCACTGGGACTGGATCTGGACTTGACCTGGACTGAACTTGACTAGGACTGGATCTGGATTTGACAGACATGACCTGGACTGGATTTCACCAGGACTGGATCTGGACTTGACAGACTTTACTTAGACTGAACTTGACAGGCTATCTGAGGTTTGCTGCGGCATTGCTCAGTAGCAACCAGACAAGCTTGACTTAACCTGGACTTGACCAAACCTGGACTGGACTTTACCAGGACTGGATCTTGACTTGACAAGGACTGGATCTGAACTTGACAGGCACACAGGACGGTGAGCAGGAGGCTGCCACTATAGAGAGTGGCACCACTGTGAAGACACAGTGCGGGCACGGTTAGAAGAGTGCTGCTGACAGGAGGTCTTTCACGCGGCAAGTCCAGTGTTTTATGACAAAATGCCTCCTCCTCCCATAATGCATATTTTTGGCTTGCATAGGAATGTCATGCTCTATTGTACTGAGTTATGTACAAGTTATGTATGTATGTATCAGAGTTACGATGCATCCCACAGCCAGATTTACGCATGCCGTGTGGGTACATTGGCCGTTGTTGTTAAATCTGGATCTGGCCCTATGACTCCAACTCTACCTCTAATTACCCCATTTCCCAGCTTCTATGCCTGTCCTACTGGATCTTTCTGCTGCTTCTGACATTGTCGACCACTCCCTTCTCATATAAATGTTACAATCCCTAGGTATTCAGGACATGGCTCTTTCCTGGTTCACATTCTACTTATGTAATCACTCTTTCAGTGTTAGCCTTTCTGGATCCACCTCATCTGCCCTTTCCCTATATGTTGGAGTACCAGAGGCTCAGTTCTGTGTCCATTGCACTTCTCTATCTATACCACTTTCTCCTGGACAACTAATACAGTCATTTGGCTTTCAGTATCAGTTGTATGCAGATAATACACAAATCTACCAATCCACTCCTGATCTCTCACTAACAGTGTTGACCCGTGTAACTAAATATCCCCCAGCAATTTTATCCTGGATGTCTCCCTGCCATCTCAAATTCAATCTTTTAAAAACAGAGTTAACAACCTACTGCTTAATATCTGTCAACCCCAATTACAACCACTTTGGCATTCGGTTTACCTTCTTGTTAAATGATTAACACAACTTGAAAACGTGAAAAATTTATTTTCCATACTAAAATTACCCTCGGTCCTGCTACTAACAGTTCTGTGTGACTGGATCATACAGAGCACGGAGCACTTTTACTTTACACGCTGGCTGCTCCATTGTGTGAAGCAAAGCACTTGTCCTTATGTATCAATTTCCAATGTCCTATAGATTGTAAGCTTGCGGGCCAGGCCCTCTTACCTACCCTGTCTGTCTGTTACTAACCAGCAGGGCCACCATCAGGAAGGAGAAGCCTGGACTAGCGTCCTGGGCCTGGAGCTTATGAGGGCCCACCAAGTAGTGGGACAATGTTAAAGCAGGTCCACATTACCCTGCGCTATTTGATGTCACATGGGGGTGAGGCCCCACAGCTGTGTCCCAGGCCTTGCATTTTCTGAAGGCGGCCCTGCCATCCAGTCTTATTATAATGATTGTTAAAATTGTAAAGTGCTATGTAATCTGATTCCGCTACCTGTTATTGAATAAATATGTAAACAAACCCAGGAAACCAGTAATCAAATTAATTTCACCCGTTCAATGACATCAATAGCTTAATCTGCTCATTATAACTATTGAAAACATTGCTTGTAAGCCAATCAATGTGTAAATCTATCCAGTGTTCTGTGAGTACAGTCTTTCGCAGCAGTGCATTCCACAGCTATCAACTTTCTGAATTTTTTAAATTAAGCTAATACTTCAGAGAAAAATGAACGGGAAGTTATATTAAATAAGATAATTATTAGTGCAGTGAATCACAGGAGAGACAGCACAGCAGACAGCAGTGGCAAACGCAGGATTTTGAAAGGGGGGTTGCCAATGCCTGTAATATATGTTTGGTATATTAGCATAGCTCCCAACATTCTGGAGCCCGAAAATGGGACAAATAAGCCCCACCCCATCCAAGCTCTGCTCCCGCCCCCAAAGGCAAAATATTACCCCTAGCCTGTGTGTGTATGTATGTTTTGGAATAAGACTGTAACGCAGCAGAGTTGAAGGACTGTTTACAATTATAAAGAGGTGCAGCGAGCCTTGCTTTAATAATTAACGTTCGTGGGCACATTTATAGCAAATGGAGCCCAACGTGTGGCAGGTTTGACTGAGTGCTGAGCGCTGTTTAAAAAAACTTGCAAGCATCCACCTCTCCCACCGCCAACAGAAAGCATCTATTGAAAGCTATCGCTGCTGTCAAGGTATTTATAAATAGTGCTCAGCACTCATAAATTGAGAGCTGAGCACTGTCTAACCTGCCAATTCCCGACAGCTTAGAGCTGGTGCAGGGATGCAGGGTGGGCAGCTACCTCGGGCCTGGTATCAGCCACTCCCCCTGAACCAATGGTATAATGTCTGCAACAGTCTGTTCCCTCAAACCCTTGCTGCTGCAGGCTTTCAAAAACAGGAATTGTCTTACTCCGTCATCTTGAGTACACATTTTGGAACATATATTAAATCTACATATAATAAAGAATATTGTTACGCAAACCTCCTATTTATGTCATGGTTGCCGACTTTTGGCAGCTTCCCTCCGGGAGATCCCGGAGAGAAGCTAGCGACGCATGCAGGGGGCGGGGCTTAATGACGTGGGTTATGCAAATTGCGTCATTAGGCTCCGCAAGTCCCTTCCTGTGCCTAGCAACACTAGTATACTAGTGTTGCTAGGCAGGGGGGCAGGACTTGAGGCCGTGGTTTCAGTGAAACCACGGGCCTTAAGTCACTTGCGGGAGATTTGCTGGCTCTCCCGGGATACCGGGAGTACTGCCCCGAATTTCGGGAGTCTCCCGGACATTCCGGGAGAGTCGGCACATTAATAAGCAGATTTTCTAAAGAAATAAATCATATCAATAACACATTAAGGGCCCGATTCAATTGAAAGAAAAGCCTGCGTTATTTTGGTTGTGATGCTGATTTGGCAAATTTATATAGCAGATTTTTATACGCACACCATAGATTTGTGTATTAATGTCTGCGTATTTTGGCTACCTAAGCGCAATTAGCATTGCAACCAAAAAAAATGTAGGCTTCACATTCAATTGAATCGGGCCTATACATATGATTCCCAGATGAATGTACCTACTGTATTTGCCAATGACAAATATTACTTGATACTGTTATACAAGTATGTTGTAAAACTTCCTAGCACTATCATCAATTTGCTAATAGCAATCTGATGCTGATAATTGCTAACTGCTAATTGTCATCACCCCAGACTGACAATTATATGAGCGTTACACCAGTCACTGTGAGGATTAGGCTGATAATCAGAAACATTGTAAATAGTGTTTCTAGGTGGTAAAATTAATTGAATTCCAACTTACAGAAAGTGAGAAGTGTTTTAAAACACACATAAATGGTATTTGTTTTTCTGTGACAGACTGTAGCAAGCTAATACTTTTGCCACAAATGCATCTAGAATTTACATCTAAAAAGTCATCCTTTTGCTGGCAGAAAATGAAAGGGGGAGGGGATTTAAATATATTTTACCTTTTTATATAGCGAGGATCCTACTGAGTTTGTTGAACAGATCATAGGATACGGTCCAATAACCTTAAAATAATGGGCAGCCATTATATTATAAAAAATTATAGATACCGATATTATTCATGGTCCCCTTCATTGTGGGTACAAAAATAGTTGCCCCAGTAATTTCTGAGTGACTATGACTTTTAATGATTGCCTTATTGCCTGTAATTACATTGCAATTACATTCAGAACTCCGCTATGTCCAATGGCTGAACTAGAGTGGCTACTAAGATTGTGGGTGGCCCTGACATCGACAGTGGTCACAGTCTGGCTAAGAGACTGAGGACCGTATTTACAGATCCGTTTTTACAGTAGATGGCGTGCGTATTTTTAGGAGCGAATTAATTGCGCATGTGTAGTAACTTTTTTCACACACGTTAATACTTTAGGCACAGACTTGTGAATCGCACCTAGGGACATACATATGGAGAAGTTGTTTTTATCCGGACGTTAGATGTAAAAGTGGGCGGGGGCGCATTTAAATGGTCATTTGAGGACGCGGTTAGATAAATATGCACGTACGTAAATGTGGACCTTAGACATACAGGCAGAATTGACCAGCATCTCCAGGGCCCCCACTGTCATTTTATAAGGCCTAGAATTGGCAAGATCTACTCCTGGGTTCATCGCAAATAATTACAAAACTCACAACTAACAGCACAATTCAAATGAAAAAAGCTTCTTTACTCATGTCTGTTCATTGTGATATCTAAAATCTATAAATTAATATTATGTATCTGATTTTCTGCCAGTGGAAAGTCTGTTCTATTAAGTATCCTGTTTCCTATTCTTTTCAAACAAAAGCAGGATGTGTTTTAGGCCTTGGCTAACGTTGTGTAAATAATTGTACTTGTGTTTCTAGTCATGTTCCAGCCACATCACAATAAAGAATAAATTGGTTGTCATTGTCCCCATTCAGTTTATAAACCATAAATCCCACCAAATATTTATTAACAAACACAGTAGAAAATGTTAGGCAAAAAGACCTCAGACAGTGTATATCTGACCTTCTTTACTTTTAGACTGTTATTTAGACTTAGGCTAAGAAACATCACCTCTCAACCTTATTACTGTTTACTACAGTTAAAACCATGCAGTTCAGCATGGTTTTGCACAGGTGTAACTTCCCCCCTGTATTCATCTTAGATTTAATCTCTGGATCCAGCACTTTAATCACTATTTGTAATATATTGACTAGTATGCTTTAGAAGTATGACTTTTTTTCTAAGGCTATGTAAGATACTGGTCCCTATTTGTTCAGCATAAGTTCTAACATCGACCTCTGTCCTAGTATTTAAAACACCTTAAATAACCATTAAAACACTAAACAATGGTTCTGTCAAAATAAAGATATTGAAACATCAAGTAAAGAAAATGAAGAATAACTGTGTGCATGTGTTTCAATAGGTGTAAATTATTTACCAGAGCACAGATTTCTCTGTTATGACAAAGACATGTAGGTCCAGGTGTTACCTAAACAAGAACCAAAACTATGGCTCTTCACGGTAATTAAGGACCCTTTGTCATAAGGATTCCTGACATACTCCGATTATTAGTTAATGTTTATTTCTAAGGCTCCACAAAATATCCATGGCACCACACATGGAACAGGAATTATACAACAAACCAACACACAGGCTAAGAAATAGTAAATCAACATAACAACATACAGTGGGTAGTTGTTTTACTTGACAAGTTGCATATAACAGATTGAGGTGTTGCTTAAAGGTTTAATATATCAACCCTTCAATTTAATCCTAAACTAATAAAACAAAATATAATATTAAAGTGTATAGAATAAAAAAAATCCCCTTAAAGTTACCACATACTCCTTCTAGTCTCAGACACCAGAGTAACATAGGTGTAGTCTAACTAATCCCATGCACATAAACTATTAGTAACACAAATCTTCAGCAAAGAAACTATAAAAGTATAACTCACTGGTATAGTAGAAGCTGCAAAGGTTCAAATCCGCTTAAGTAGATAGTAATAATCCACTAGTCACAGAACCAGCATGAGACAAAGGAGCCAGCTGTGTGAGCTAGTTTAGTTTGGGAGTTTGGTTATTCCCAGAATATCCAACTCTTCTCCACATTGGGAATGAGCCGGACTCCCACCCAACAAACTTCCTTCCTGCGATTGTTCTTCACATTAGCCAGGCTTCAAGCCTCTGCACTTCATGGAGGAAACTAGATAAATTCATTTAACTTTTTTTTTACTACTTCTGATTTGGGGACTGTGACCTTGTAAGGAAAGCAGAAGCAATGTTGCGTTATGTCTACTGTCCTCTGTTATTACTGTACTTGGATGACCATGGGTGCTAGAAAGTTACAACTCTAATAGCTTCTGTTTCTTGTTTGACTGGATAGAAATGAGTAAATTTAAAACATTCTTGTGAAGTTCTAGAGCAGCAGTTGTTAAACTTTTTTTATGGGTGTACCAGTTGCCCACTATGGAATCATGACAAGTACCACTTTGCATATCATTTAGGGCCTGATTCAGAGGCTGAAAATAAGAACTTAAAGTTACACCTGGGCAAAACCACGTTGATTTCAGGGGGAGTCAAGTTAATTTTATTCTATGCATGCAGGGAGAATGCTTTGCTTTTACTTATTGCACACAGGTACCTGATCAGCTTCACTTTTAAACTGCTAATTAGACTTGAGCTGGGAAACATCACCTTTTAACTATAATACTGTTGCAACAAATGAAATTTGACTCCCCTGAAATCAACATGGTTTAGCCCAGGTGTAACTTTAAGTTCTTATTTTCAATCTCTGAATCAGGGCCTTAGTGTAGACACATTCCCATGATCCATATACATTTTTTCATGGTTTTTATTGTTGTTTATATATTTTTTCAGTGTTTTTAAGGGTCATTTTCTACATCTGTAGTTTAGCCCCCAAGTTTAGCCCCCAAGATATTTTATTAATTATGTCTTCTATCATTATGGTATCATACTTCCTTACAACCTTGATATATAAACTATTATATCCGCGCAGTAGTACACCAAAAATCCAAAGATTTAAACTAGACTGTGGAGACTGAAAGTACCTGCACAGTCTTGCACCACAATATTATCTCAAATTGATTGACAAACTGGACTTGTATAATCGCAAATTTAATAAAACAATTAAAATAGAAATGAATAAATAAACACTCAATTCCGGACGGTACTATCACTTGTGCTACCAATAAATATCATGAAGCAATACAAATGCACGGATAAGAAGTTATTAAATGGTTAAATAAAAAAAAGAGATAGGGGCTGATTCAGAGATGCGATTGCGAAAAGATCTCAAATATACGCACCTTAGGTAAGATCTTACCATGTTCCAGCCCACTGCATAAACAGTCACTCCCCTTGCAAACAGCGGTGGATCTTAAACTTAGACCACCATTGACTAACCCTAACTCTGCGCTGTCATTTAAGATCTTAAGTGACGTAGTAGCGTTCATTTAAGATCCTAAGTGTCAGCCCGCGCCCACTTTCCCTCATTTCCCTGCCTTCCCCCGCCCATTTCCATGCAAATCCTTAAGATCTTAAACTTTCGCAGCACTTAAGATCTTAAGTGCTTGCGATCGATTCAAACTTACGCTCTTAGCGAATTTACGCTCCTAACCGCTACGTAGACGGCGTTGCACTATTACTACGCATGCGCAGTAATGCAAATTTTCTAAGATCCTAAATATACGCTCCTAAGTTCCGTGGAAATCGTATCTCTGAATCAGCCCCATAGTCTCCACCAAGGCTTAGCACTATAGCTAGAATAATAGGGCTAGTGGATAGGGATATTGATGGATAAAATCCGCAGATACACTCAGCCCTATAATGTAACAATTGTGTAACAAAAAGGTCTTTCCTCAATTGTAGTTCCGTAATCAAATTGATACACTATATTGGCACATAGAAAAAATAGCTGTGAGTACGCTCTCAGAAATAGTTACTGCAATTAATAACAGGATGGATGTCTATAATTAATGTACACACAGAGTGGTTCCGGAGGAATAAAGTATAGACACCAGTGTAAGATTAAACGTCTCTGTCTCACTTGGACAATTATCCCAACTCGTGGGTCCAGCAGTGTGCCGTATATTTCTTATAAGCTCTAGTGAAGCAGTATATGTAGAGCATAGATTTTTAGAAACAGTAGTCAATAGACACAGTCAATACTGGAGCGGTCTCACCCGATTAGCTTGCCTGTGGGTCCGGTTGCAAGATGTAGCACTGACGCATTTCATCGCACCACGCGATTTCATCAGAAGTTTCATTATGGTATCATACTACCTTACAACCTTGCACAGATACCCTGAGTACCACCTGACAGTGGTCCAAGCACCACCAGTGGTACTAGTACCACTGGTTGAGAACCCCTGATCTGGAGTTGGGCTGCCCATAAAATATCTGATAATCTGTCCAATCTTCTGCTATCCAACCAATTATAACAATTATCATTCTCTGCATGGACAGGTAAGAGGTGTGTAATACTGGCATACAGACACAATGATAGACAGACACACACACACACACACATACTCACTCACTCACTCACTCACTCATAGAAGCAATGAAGTGACATATATTTATGATGTTCTCTCCATTGTTGTCTGTTATTGTTACCCGTGTATTTCTTATATAACAATTTAGAAGTACTGTGTATTTCCAGATTTTTGTGACTTCATAACCTCAACAGATCACCATCAATTTAACCAGAATTAGGGCTATGGCGGATGCCCCTCCACCACCATGATGCCATGATGTGCGGCCCTACAGAACCATGAATGTCATCTGGCCTGACTGCGACTATTTTTTTCCCTTGTAATAAATGTAAAATCTGCGCACATTGCCACAAAGAAAGGAAAACGTTTTGTAATTCAGAAAAAACTAAAGAATATAAGATAACATCTTATGAATTGCATGTCCACATTTGTGGTGTATCAGACAGAATGTAGTTGCGGGTTATTTTATATTGGAAAAACTAAGAGAATGCTATAAACTAGAATACTGGAGCATTTGCGTAACATTAAGCATAATTGTAATAATAGCTTACCCAGGCATTTTACCCAATATCATGGGTCTAACATTGAGTCATTAAAAATCAAGGCTATTGAATGGGTACCACAAGATATAAGAGGTGGTGATAGGGAATTAAAATTACTCCAAAGAGAAACTTTTTGGATTGTTACCTTAAATACCCTGGTCCCTTTCGGACTAAATGAGGGGTTTGAAATTACCCCCTTCCTTTAGTTTCCATCATCCCCTTTTTTTATTAATATTTTTAATATTCATAGGTATTTATTAATTTTAAATGTTTTTTTTTTATTTCAATCTGTGGCTAAAACCATTTATCTGCTTAGAATGAATTAAGCTTATAGAATCTCGTTTGTTGAATGTTGTTATTAATTGTTTTTAAGTTGAAATCATTCGTCTTATTTACCTGGTATTTTGCTGTAGCGAGTATACAGTTTATGGATGGCAACAATGTTGTTATTGTAACTGCAGTAGTATTTATTATATGCATGTTGAATTTTAAATGCCAGCGCTATATAAGGCTTGCCAGAGGCAGCTCCCCCAGCCCCTGATGAAGTCACGAAGTGACGAAACGCATCGGGCGGAGCTACCTGTGACACACCTTGATCCACCTACCTCACGTTGAGATGACCATGGGGAACTGCCTCCATTCTCCAGGACGCTGGTAACTAGGAGCCCGATTGCCGTGGATTTGTAGTTTATGCTTTTCTGACAAGATACATATCTGGTACGCTTAGATCTTGAGCGCCAGGAAATATACTTACTAAAAGAAGTTATTGCACCACGAAGACGCCCCCTCTTCTTTGTTTTCCAGGGATTTTTTGCCGTTCAGTACAGGTAGCTGAATACCTGGAGGGGAAGACGCGGTTATATGATCTGGTGCATTGAAATAAATTCCTCAACGTGGTCACCTGTTACCCCCTTTTATATATATATATATATATATAGAAGGTTAGGGAATCGTCACTCCTCCTATGCTCCAATAAGTCCTTATGGCTCGGGTGCTCTTCCAATGGAAAATGTAGAAACAAAGGTAAGGAAGTCACTCCAGAGACTTAGGTACAAAGTGCAAAATAGCCTTGCCGGCTAAAATCTTTATTGTGGCATATTGCCACACAATACCGACGTTTCAGGGGTCCACAGCCCCTTTCATAAGGGTTACAACATGTGAAAACAAACAGTCAAAGCCCCAACACTTAGTATCCAACATATATATATACAAAAATCTCGGCAGGAGGTACTCACCGCCCATAATACACGTGCCAACAGCCTCGGTACCGAAGAGAGCGGTAATGGACCCGTCCCCTCTGCCCTAGACATGGCCAGGGGGCGTGAACCACACGTGCCCGGCCCTCATTGGCTGAACTCCAGCAGGCTACGTCCACGTGGTGCTGGCTCAAAGGTAAACAGAGCAACCGACAGATGCGCTATCTCAGCCCTAGCAACGGCCGGGGGGGGCACAATCAGCGGTGTCTGCGCCTATCAACCAGGCAGTCACTGTGGAAGATCATTGGCGCCAAGTAAAACATAATAACACTAGAATGACAAAGCAAAAGTGAACAGGAGGCAAACATGTAAAAAATACACTGAATCAGATTTAGAGAGTAAGGCAAAACGTAGTATAAGGCACATGGTGACCATAATATAAACAGCAAACAAACTACAGGCTGGCACAAAAATTATTAAAGAAAACAATTAAGTGGCAACAATTCATTAAGGCCACCTGGAGCAACAGAATGCAATAAATAAAACAGAATGCAATAAATAAATCCAACGGGACTCCTTTTGCAGAAGTAGTTGATCACGATCACCGCTTCTAGACAGAGGCGGTACGTGATCAACCCCAATCCATCTAATGTCGTTCAAATTATGTTTCTTAAGAAACCAGTGCTTAGCCACAGGCTGGTCCACATCCTTACCCTCCAGGATAAGCTTAATCGCTGACCGATGCAGTGTCAAACGTTCTTTCAGTTTCCTGGAGGTCTTGCCCACATAGCACAAGCCGCAAGGGCACATTATCACATACACGATGAATCTACTCGTACATGTTATAACGTGCTTGATTTTATAAAAGCGGCCAGTTTGAGGATGAATAAAATGGGATCCAGTGAGCATGTAACTACAGGTCAAGCATCCAGTGCACTTGTAGCAGCCAGGTGAACGGGACAAAAAGGTTGACGACTGAGTCCGCTGGGTAGACGTAATGTTGCTCTTACAGAGCCAGTCTTTTAAATTTCTAGCTCTGGTATAGGTGGGTAGGATCGTTGTCTTGTTCAGAGCCGGGAGAGAGGAATCTGTGGAAACAATAGGCCATAAAGCTCGTAAGGCCCTTTTGTGAAAAAAACTAAGATGCGAATATTTAGTCACCCAGGGCATTTTGTTGTGTAGTTGTTTCTTAGGCTTAGGGGTCAATAAAGACTTCCTATCAACCCTATCAACATGTAGTTTAGCATTCCTGAGTATTCGAGGGCTGTAGCCACAGGATGAAAATTTCGATAATGCAGATTGCATCTGTTCTTCCGCTTTCAAGGGACAGCTATTAATCCGTTTGATACGAATCAATTGAGAGAACGGTAAGCCCTTGATCAGAGATGGAGGATGGTCGCTGTTGGCGGCCAGAGGAGTTTGTCTGTCCATCGGTTTGGAGAAAAGCGAAGTAACAAATTGGCCTCCACTAATAGAAATCTTGACGTCCAAGAAATTAATACTCTCTTGACTACGGGTATAGGTGAAACGTAGTGTACCATCCAAGGAGCTGGCGAACTGCATCATCTCGTCAAAGGCCTCTCCTGTACCGGTCCATAGGACCAAAACATCATCAATGTAGCGGCGGAACAAAAAAATATGTTTCCTGTACCTCTCATTGTCAAGAAAGATTACCCGCTCTTTAGCAAACATAAAAGAATTAGCATACATGGGGGCCACAGGGGACCCCATTGCACAGCCTTGTTTCTGCAAATAATAATGAGAGTTGAACATAAAAAAATTGCAGGTAAGCACCATCTCCAGAAGTTTCAAAAAGAAATCAACTGGGGGGCCATTATATAGGTCACACCCGTTAAGAAGATTCCCCGTAGCTTCCAGGCCTTCTGTATGGGGGATATTAGTGTAGAGACTGACTATGTCAACTCCACACAACCAGAGGTCAGGAGGAAGGGATGGTAAAGATTTCAGACTGTTTAAAAGGTCCATCGTGTCCCTAAGAAATGTAGGTTGAGACTGCACCACAGGCTGAAGATGCCAGTCAAGGTATTCAGCCACTGGTTGAAATAACGACCCACCGGCAGAGATGATTGGTCTGCCCGGGGGATTGTCCAACCCCTTATGGATTTTAGGTAGGGTGTAGAGTATTGGCGTGATCGGGTGTTTGATCATTAGGGAGTCACTGATGTTCTTCGTAAGGATACCCATTTGTACCGCTCGTTCCAAGGAGCGAGAAAGTAATTGCTGATACTTAGCTGTAGGATTAATATCCAATTTCTCATAGACCATACAGTCCGATAATTGCCGGTAAATCTCTGCTAAGTACTGTGTCTTATCCTGAATCACAATCGCCCCGCCCTTATCAGCAGGGCGAATGACAATACTAGCATCGTGGCTCAGGTCCATAAGTGCTTGATACTGTATCCTGGAGAGATTACTATTAGAATAAGGGAGTTGCTCTGCCGATTTTGAAATGCTTTCCTCAAGTAGCCAGGAAAAACAGCGGATAGACAGGTTAGATGAGGGAGGATCGAATTTAGATTTTTTCCGAAACTTTGGTAAACCCACAGCAGTAGTTTCATCAGTGGGACCAAAGAATTCTTTCAGACGTAACATTCTATTAAATTTATGTTGTTCAATCTTGGAAGTGAATCCATCAAACTTATTGGTAGGCACAAATGACAAACCAAGGTTAAGAATGTCCTTCTCTGTATCTGACAAGGAACGTGAGGAGAGATTATAGACTAAGTTGTATTGGATCGGAGCGACCGAGCCTCTCTTGCGGAATCCGCTCCGTCTGGTTTGCCCTTTCCACGTCCTCTTGTTTTTGGGCCTCCACCCCTTGGATCCGTTGGAGGTCTGCCCTGAAAACCCCTTGGAGGGTTGCTGGCCCCAGCAGAAGGTGTCTCTGTCTCACTCTCACTTGTATTTGGACCACTTGAAAGTAGGTAATCAGATCTATTCAAGAATGGTCGTCTTCTATAAGGTTTTTTCTTTGTAGTGGTTTTGATTTCAGTGCCTGAGAACCAGGCATACACCCGATTCTCCTCATAGTCCCGTTCCACCTTAAGTCTTTTGTCCTTTTTGTATTTAGTTAGTTCCGCCATATAGCGGGTCATCTGAGTCTCCAGTTTGGTGAGCCAATCCTGGCTCTGATCAGCCAACAAAATAGGTTTTTTAGTAGTCTCAAAGATAGCAAGTTTTTCTTCAGTGGCCTTTATTTCTCTAGCCGATTCTTCAATCACCAGGAGGAGTAGATCGAACAAAGCTTTTTTTAAGATCGAGATCCACCTCTTGCAAAAATCGGGATTATGTCTACCAATTGTTGGTATGTTCGAAATTCTGAAACCGCGAGGTATGTATTTGTCCCTATAATATCTTGATAGCGATTGTCCATGCCACTTAAAATCCTGGAGTTTCTTACGGAGTCTTAACAGTTCGTGATACAGGTCAATCGGTAATTCGGTATATAGTTCACTATTAGGATCATCTTCAAAAAGAATTTGGTGTGCCTGTTCTTCTGTATAAGTGAGGGTATCACCCCTATTCATTGCCAACAGACATGTTGAGAAACTATGGATTACATAAGGCAAGAATCACCGGGCACTAC
>WWET01001834.1:296314-307756 GCA_011038615.1 Limnodynastes dumerilii | reverse complement strand
AGAAACACTCAATTTGTAGATGAAAAGACAAACAGTAGAAGGAAAAACTCACACAATGCTCCAGTATAGGTGGTGTCACATATATTGCATACACTCACTGGTATCCCACACTCTCGCTACCTCCAATACAAGACCTAGTTACAGTTTACCTACAAATACTCGGGCTGCTGCCTGTTGGATGTTTAACAATTTATAGTTTAGGGCAGGGACTAAGGGACTAATATAACTGTGCTTGCCCTGCCTACTTTCTGGTTAGCCCCTCCCAGAGTTTATTTGGATCCGTCCAAAGGAGGCCTCTTCCAGATTTTTTTCCAGGGCCACTTTATTTTCCCAATCCGCCCCTGCTTAGTGGTATGTGTACTGTGCATTAACTTGCAGGGGTGGCAGCACAGTTGTTAAGAAAATCAACTAGCAGTTATAATTTGGTTGAACTGAAATGGTAGTAGTGTGGTTAAAGGAAGACAGATGCCAAAGGGGTTACAATATTTTATCTTTTAATGGTGTTACTAGTGCTGTAATAACAATAGTGGAATTGAACATTGAGGAAGAGACATAATGATTTGGAAAAGGATGAAATGTAGACCTATAAAAGCACTTACTACAGATAAAAGAATTGTGGTCTGGGGGTTGGAAGATGGTCCACAGTGATTTTTTGGAGTTTGAGGATTTGCTATATATTATATAGTACATTCAATAAAAAAAATATTTCCCCAAAAAATATGCAGCATTAGCTTCCTCCCAAGTTATTTGCGTTGCGAAGCTAATTGAATCTGGCCCATATTGTTATTGCAGATTATATTTAAAATGCCTTATTCTGTATTTATTTATTATGCTATAAGCCCCAGTAGCACATGTACTTCATGTACTTTTCTTGGTAAATGACAGTAGTAAAAAAAAAATGATCATGTATAAAGACATATAATTAATTCAATTATTTTTAATGCATATGTTATGCTTTAAGCCCAACAATCAGGGCAGATATAGGTCATTGTGGGCCTGGGGCTAAAAAATTATCAAGGGCCCTTTGAATTGGGTGTGATGTGTGAGGTGGTCAATTACATGTGGTGGTGCTCAGTACTAGAGAGAGCATAGCTATAGCACCTACTTCTAGTTATATATGCCAACCAAGATTACAAAGTCCAATAGTTGTATAACATTTGCATGACAAGCCATTCATAAAGTTGAAGCGAAGCAGCGATTTAACAATATAAGGAGGTTCTGAAGTGAATTGTTTTTTTGGAGAATAAATGCTTACATTTTTACTCAGCCTTATGGAGTAAAGTTTAACAGGTTTGTGAGCATCTTAACAATACAATGCTCATTTATATGACCTTCAAACGCTACCACCTCCATCATAAATTAACTTCCTCAAAATATTTTTACTCCTTTAAAAATTATTAACTTCTTCATACCCAATATATTATTCCTCAAATTAGCAATTGCATTAACTAGCTCCCTAGAGATCTTTTGATAGTTAATTGTTTTAAATAGTATTTTGAACATTTGATAAATGATTCTGAAATCATGCAAAAGTACTCTAATACTATCCAATATTGTTCCTGCAGATTTTCATAATTTGTTTTGATAAGCATTAATTGTGATACATGATCCTGTAATAAAATATGTAATAAATATGCATATATAGCCAACTGTATATGCACACACATTTTATTACTGGATAGTTCTTACACCTTTATAGAGTTTCTGAACAGATGGGGGCAGGGCCAACAAGAGCAAAAAACTATACCAAACATAATTTGCAAATGTTTGTTACTTGTGATGGCAACAGTGGGTTCCCCTTATGTATCAGAGGGACCCAACAGCGCCATCTTGGATGTGGCAGGAAGGTGATGAATGTAGAGGTAAGGTGCAGAATGTGGATATGGCGGCAGCTGGTCCCTCAACCAGTAACTAGCAACATCCTGTCTTTTTCATAATGGGGGATACTGGGGGGGCTGGAGGCACATGATGGGGATACTGGGGACTGGAGAGACTTGATTGCAATAATGTGGGGGCTGGAGACACATGAAGGGGGATATTGGGGGGGCAATAGAGAAATGATTGGGGATACTAGGGGGATAGAGCCACATGATGGAGGGGATACTAGGGGGATGGAGCCACATGATGGAGGATACAGGGGGCTGGAGACACATGAGGGATTCTGATGGGCTGGAGAGAAATGATAGGGGATATTGGAGGATGGAGACATATGATGTAGGATACTGGGGGGCTGGAGAGACACAATGGGAAATACTGATGGCTGGGTGAATTATGAAGGGGAATATTGGGAGGCTCTGGAGGTACATGATGGTGGATACTGGAAGCCTGGAGAGACACAATGAGAATACTGGGGGTTGGAGACACATGATGGGAGATACTAGGAGCTGGAGAGACATAATGGGAAAGCAAGGGGGCTGGGGAGACATGATAGAGAATATTGGGAACTGGAGAGACATGGGACCTGATTCAGACTTAAGAAGGAGCTTGAAAATAAGAGAGTGAAATAGTAAAGCTGGTCAGTATCTGTGTGCAATAAACAATGCAAAGATATATCCCTGCATGCAAAGAATACAATTAACATGAGTCCCCCTGATATCAACATGGTTTTGCCCAGGAATAACTTTCCTCTCTTATTTTAAAGCTCCTTTTTAAGTGTCTGAATCAGTTGCATGATGGGGAGTACTGGGGAGGTGGAGATACATGATGGAAGATACTGGGGGTCTGAAGAGACATGATGGGGGATACTGAAATCTTGAAAAACATAATGGGGAACGGGAGAGACAATATACCCATACTGGTATATTTTATATATCGCCTTGATAAAGAATCATTAGCATTTAAAATGTGTTGGTGGGGAATGAATACACTGAGAGGAAGAGTGGACCTGTGGACTTATCTATCTGCATGCGCCGCTCTGTGAGATTACTCTCCCGGGACCTGTCAGCTTCTGACAATGAGGTGTTGCAATGGTATGCAAACCAGTCTTTCTTCTACTTTATTTTATTTTTCACTGTATCTACTAAAATCCTTTTACACTTCCTTTCCTTGGTCTATTATCACTTTGATCGGAGACATCAGCGATACTACCCGAAGGAAGATTTCCCCCTCCCTTTCCCCCTTCTCACATCCCAATTGATTTAAAGTTTTTGAGGGACTTGGATCATGAACATATCCCGGACCTCTTGATTGACTTATATTAAGTAAAATCAACCCAGACCTGTGGGTGTCAACCTGGTAGTAACTACAAGTGTTTTACTGCTTAATATATATAATCTTGGACTTTAGACACAAAGCTGCATAGACTCTAAAGGACTTTGGTGAACTTGGCTGTTACATAAATTTCTTCAGTTTTTTTGGGTTTTTTTTACATATCTACCTTTTTCTATTACCTCACACACTTCAATATATTTGGCACACTACATATTGCAATCATCAATTATTTTTTATTTGAAAAACATATTTTTCCTTTTTTTAAATCAATTTTATGCTAACTTATCAATTAAAATAATTATCATTGCATTTTTTTGTACTAATTGTACTTTCAACTGAACATTTGAAAACACATGTAGAGTATATTACCATAGCCCCACTATAATAGCCGATTTCAAGGCGCCTAATTTACGTATTCTTTTAATTGATTTAAGTGTCCATCTCATTACATTTCTATTTGTGTTCATATGTTTTGAAATTATTTGCACTTAAAACAGAGTTGATCTATTTATTTATTTATAGCACTTTATTGCACTTTACTATGAAACAAAAACAGATTTTGTAGAGCACCTGGGGACAGATTTACTAAGCTGCGGGTTTGAGATGAGTCCTTGCACTGCTTAACCAAACTCTGTGGTTATAGGCCCGCAGGACCCCCAACTGACTGAGTAGGCCCAGTTGTTTCTCCCTCACAGGTGCACCAGACTGGACTGGACTGGAGTTGTTTTTTGACCTTCAGGGGACCCCAGAAGTACGGCCAGACCACCTTGGCCTTTTTAACTCACCTTGGGGCTGCTGTCCCCCATCCTTCACGTTTCCCAGGTCCAAGGAGAGAAAGGGTTTTGATAGACGCAGGAACCCTTTGAATTTAGACATTGATTTTTTTGTTGAGGCTTTCCCAGGTTATTCCCTCTTAATCACTTTGCAGTATAAGCATTCCTTCTTTATGTGTTCTGATCGGAACTTCTGTACTTCTAAAAATCACTGTGTGCTTGAGACAAAAAACTTGGCATGTCAAGTTTTTACTGCAAAGTGACTAAGAGGGAGTTCCCATTTGCAAACTTTAACTCGGTCCTTATATTAGCAGTGTCATTTCTCTTAAGTGTGGAAAAATTGAATGCACAGAAGTTCTGAATAATTCAAAAGTCTGTATCCAACCCTGTGTTATATGTCCAGGATATCTGTAGTGCTAAAAGCACTTTCACTACCATAGAAATCATGTTCATAGAGAGTAAGAATGAATTGTAATTAGTGCTATTGTGGAAATTCCCTATTTATAGCTCAGGTCAATGCAGAAATAAAAACATTAACTTGTCCTTCTACCTCCATAAACATTAGCCCCAGGAGCTTGCTTGATATAACCTAAGGAATACATGTTCTATAGCAATTTGTTAAGAACAATACATTCTAACAGCAAAGATGAGCTTAACAGTTTTCCAGAGGGATGAAGAACAAGACTAGAACAGCTTCTTTTCTAAAGCAATTTTGTTTTCTTAGGCTTTAAATTCTAGTGGTGGCACATGGGGATAGATGGATAGATAGATAGATAGATAGATAGATAGATAGATAGATAGATAGATAGATAGATAGATTCAAAGTCCTTTAACAGAGGCAAGAATGACAATACAGCACAAGTTAAAAGTAGAGTCAAATTAGTGACATTTCAATAATATATTCCTACATAATAAACTGTATAGAAAAAAGTCAAACACAGGGCCTGCGCGACCCACTCCGCAAGGGGAAGCAGTGCATCCCGGTGCCATGCTGAATAGGCGCCAGACATCCTCCTGCACCACGCTATACAGATTGGAAGTGTTTATACATTCTCCTGTATAAATGCTGCCAATCTGTATAATGGGGAGCGGGGGGAATGTCCTGCGCCTATCCAGCATGGCGCCGGACAACCCCCCCTCTCCCCGCTATACAGATTGGAAGCGCTCATACAAGAGTTCCTGTGTGAGCTTCTGCAGCAGCAGCAGCTCACACAGGAACTTCTTTTATGTGCACTTCCTGTCTGCATTAACAGCGCCGCGGAGCAGGAAGGAAACAGGTAAGTAAAGAGGAGAGACTGGAGGCACATTATGGGGATACTGAGGGGGGGAGGGTAACTGGAGGCATATTATGGGGAATACTGGGGGTAAGGAGGGGAATTGGAGGCATATTATGGGGAATACTGGGGGGGAAGGAGAGTAACTGGAGTCATATTATGGGGAATACTGGGAGGAAGGAGGGGAATTGGAGGCATATTATGGAGAATATTGGGGTTTTCTCCAGATGGGGGGAAGTGGGCCTCCATAGGGTCCACCAGTTGGTGCGAGGGGGGAACCTCCTGTCCTTTGCAGACTTGAGGGAAAATTTTCCTCTATTGCAGAAAGACTTTTGGGGCTTCCTCCAACTACGCCATTATTGCAAGGCTGGTGATAATTGGTCCCAATTTTCTAGGCCTCTTTCTCCTTTTGAGCGATTATGTGTGGCTCCCAACCTCCCGCTACACCGCATTTCCCTGCTCTATGGCATGTTAAATGACCTCCTGTTCGAGGGTCCCCTGCACTTTGTGGAGGCCTGGGAGAGGGATCTCCCTGGGGTCTTTGATGAGGAAGCCTGGACGAGGATCTTTCGGGTGACTCAGGCGTGCTCACCGAGTGTGGCAGCCATTGAGACACAATACAAAATTTTATCTAGGTGGTACAGAGTTCCTGCCTTATTACACAAGATCTCCCCTGCTATTTCGGCCTCCTGCTGGCGATGCGACCGGGAAGTAGGGACTTTCATACATATATGGTGGTCATGCTCAAAGGTCTCTCCCTATTGGAACCAAATTATACAACTGTCTCAAACCATCACACACGATGAGGTCCCGACTTCGCCCACATTTTGGCTCCTCTCCTTCTCAGATATGCCAATTTCCCGGTACAAAAAAAATCACTCCTCAAGCACCTTAATAACGCTGCAAAATCTTTAATCCCGAGACATTGGAAGTCAGACCAGCCACCCTCTATCTCAGAATGGTTCCAACGCATAGACCATTATATGGCTATGGAGGAACTGTTATATTCCCCCGCAGACCAGGCCCAGACATTTGCAACAACCTGGATATACTGGCTGGAATTTAAATCATCTTCCTCCTATTTCTCACATATTTCTACACCCCCAATAGGCGCAAGGGTCTGATTATATTGTGCCCCACCAGACCAGGGCATTTCTCTTCCCTACAAACAGAGATGCTCCTTGACAATTCCCACACATCTATTTGAAATAAAAGCAAGTACCCACCCTTTTTTGTATTCCCCTGTCTTCTATGTTGTCCTCGTAGTTAGTCTGTTGTGTTCTTTTCAATGTATAAGAAATTTAAGTATAAGTATAAGAAATACACTGTGTTTGAACAGCTTCACAGTGCTTACCCTCTTTTATATTACCTCCATCACTTTGTAGAATGATAGAGGGAAATTAAGAAAAACCTTGATTGGTGGGCACTGGGAGTAATGATGCGCTGTTCTTCCGTCTTATTTCTGTGACCTGCATTTAAGTTGTTGCGCACTGTATTGTAACCGCTGTTATTATTGAAAAATTGTCAAAATAAAGAATTTATCAAATAAATTCACCATACACATGAAACCAGTTAAAATATTTTATTATTCAACACTACAGTAGTAAACATGGTATCAGTGTATCAGAACAAAGTAGCACATTTTGCGGATAATTCCGGATCAATAGTGCAATGCTAAGTTTGGGTACTCTATGTGTTATGTATTTTTTGCTTTTTAAACCACCCAACTAGAAGGCAAACTACAAGGCTATATTACACCTTCTGTATAGTTGTCATGGTGCTTTTGCATTATCCTTCATTTACATGGCGCTGACAATATGCAGCACTTCTCTCTCTTCACATATGTCTCTGCCCCAGTAAAGCTCACAATCTAATTTCATTATGGAGGAGAACTTTTACACTTGCCTCCAACATGTACAGGATAAGTTCTATAAATTAACAACAATGTGGTATGAATTAGTGCAGTTTTATTTGCTATTCCAATGTCTGCAGTCTTCCCTTGTTTAAGCAAAACCAATGCACTCTGACCACACGGTATATTTAATGTGCTAAAAGCAGTTTTAAAAAGGCTAAACTAGGAGTAAACTACAGCTATGCACAAAGCTGCTTTGAATAAAACCACACAAAACAAAAACAAACAAAACAAAAAATAGGAAATGGATATGCCTAGAACAGACAAAAAGCAGGAAATATTCACCTTCTGCAAAAGTAGTAAATAAAGTAAGCAAGAAGACTGCAAAACAAACCAGTTAAAAACAATACATTTTTATTTTAGAAGTCGCAAATAGGTATCAAAATGAAGAGGCAGAGGAAATGCAGGGTGCATAATAAACAGGCTTAAAGAACTAGTGATGCAACGGATGGTACAGGGGGTAGAGCTATGAAACTGACTATACACAATAGGCAGAAAGGGAAAGGATTTCTGTGGGAAACTTTTTAGGAGTCTTCCTCATTTGCACTGTCCCCTTCATCTTCACCCTCCTCTGTTTCTTTGTCTCCATCTTTAATTTCTTCCAGCTATTAGATAAAATAAGAAAGTAACAATTAAGTTGTATTAGACATATATATTATATTACCATGGTGCTTTCATGCCAAAATATTCAACCTAAAATCAGAATAGATCATTACACAAGACTTCCCAAAAAGGGCATTTCCCCAATCACTAGGATCGGAAAACACACTTTCTGCATTTGCACGTGCCACAGCCTTCAATTGAATCTGGATCCATGATTTGCAGAGCAAATGTGTTTTTTTAATGAATGCTCTTAAACAGCAGATTTTAAATTATAGACGAGTCCTACGGCATGCCATCCTATCCAGATTTCCAATATATCCCTATTATAAGTGAGAATCGATCCAAAAACTTAACAGGGTTCAAGCTCGGGAACTAACTCTAAATGCAGCACAAGAAATGACTTGAGTGAAACTCCTGTAAAATCAACATTCTGACCAGACCTACATATGTGGAACAACCATTTGCCATCTGTTTATTTGAAACTAAACTGACCCTATTTACCCTCTAATTAGTTTAAGATTTAGGATATCCTTATATTTATCCCTAGCATGTTTAAATTGTTCTGCTGTATTGGCCTCAACCACCTCAGATGGGAGGCTATTCCACTTATCTATCACCCTTTCAGCAAAGTAATTTTTCCGCACATTTTCTCTGAATCTACCACCCTCCAGATTATATTCATGCCCTCGTGTTCTATTATACCTTTGAAAATGCCACCCTCCTCTACCTGGTCACAACCCTTGATATAGCTGAAAGCTTCTATAATATCCCCTCTCTCCCTTCTCTGCTCCAAGCTATACATGTTTAGTTCCTCTAGCCTTTCTTGGTATGTTTTGTGACACAGGCCATGGACCATTTAAGTTACTCTTCTTAGCACAGTCTCTACGTGCACACCTCTTTCCACCAGCATAAACTGTAAGAACTTTCCAATTTATTACCTCATGTCCTGCAACATTACTAAGTGAGACATCATAGAGTGGAAACACTCACTGTACCAAATTGCTACAAAGCATAATAAAAGACTGCCTGTTTACACTGTAATCAAAGACTGTTTCTTTGTAGCAAAGTGTGTTTCTCTTGTGGACGTATCTATTTTAATTATGTTTACAGCTTTCCTTTGAATGGCTCAGCGCTTATCATAAGCAATATCTGTTTGTTTTTTATACATCAATAAATATTTATTAATAAATTATATTAGTTCAAAAATGACTCACAGACAATAATTAGAAGTCAGCCGGCTGGTCTGGACATAGCCTCCCCTATATGAATGTGGCCATAGTAAACCATAAAAACATATAAAATATTTCTGAAAACCAGTTAAATAACCCACAATTATGGACCTAAATTAAATATTCAATCTGCGCTATGTTGTGCCTCTAAAACCAGTCTATCGCTGATTCCAGTGGTAATAATGTTCCAACCTAATGTATACCACGCACCCAAAAGGTATAGCTAGTGGATCTAACATCTATAGAGTCCTCCTGTTGGGAAGGGAAATCCTGAAATGCTGTTAAGGTCTCTGTAGAGTAGCCAATATATGGTGAGGGTTTAATAAACACACGCTATGTTAGCTGGCTGCTGTAATCTGCCAAAACTGATGAGTATCGATACCGCTACCCCAGATCCACTTCTCTAAACATCTGTTTTGGCAGGATTCCATGCTGGTCCACATACCATCAGATGAACACCAGAATCGTGAGCAGCCATGTACAAGGACAGTAAGGAGTGCCTTGCCAGACAGTAGCCTGCTAACATACCGTGCGTTCATCAACCCCTCGGCATATATTTCACTTACAATGTAATAATCTCCGATATTGAGGGTGTGAATTCTTTTTATTTTTGTATAGGTTATAAACAGTTATTACAAGTCTAGTTACATGGTAACTTTCACGTTGAGTGTATGGTTTACCTTTTTCTGGATCAATAAAATTAGAATTGATAAAAAGCTGCACTTTATGGTCTTGTGCCTTTTCAGCCTTTGAGTTAACTGAAATGTGTGTTGTATTGTGTATTGTAAAATAATACACTTTATGATGATTTATCTTGCATAATTTTGTTCTAAAGTTATTTTACTTTCTTTTAACAAACTTTTTCATCTAATGAATAATAACATTATACTGGCCTTTGTTTAATTGGATGAAACAGCATGTAATGACCCATATATTTTGTGGTAAATTATTTGATTAAAATTTTCACCTAGGGCTTAGAAATCTAAAAAAGAACAATACCAGAAACACTAGCAGGCACAAGTAATATGAGACTTATTTTCTAAATGTATAAGTGTACTGAGTGCTATAAGTCTGCAAACAGTTCTTAAATTATGTTTTTCAGAACAACTTCTGCAAAGATCACAATTGATGCCAATTTAAAATCCAATTATGGAGCATAGGGATAAAAGTCAAACAAATTATATGAAACTAAATAAGAACGATATGTGTGTCATCAGAGATTCCCACACATGTCTCAGAACCATTAGTGCAAGCAGGAATTCTGGGTAGTAACATACAGATATGTCTATCATAAGACTGTAATCCATTTAAAGATGTTACCTTAGAGAATTTATGTTAACACGTCTACAGAAAAACCTTAGTTAAATGTATATCTTTAATTAAAAAGCACAAAGCAGCTGTTTCTCTATTTCAGGCACATTAACCTAAGTAACCAGTTCTGAATTGAGTCGTTGATATTGCAAGACAAAAATGATTAGAAATCCCTGACACAAATAAATTCTTAGTCACAACAAAAAAATAAATAAAATACTTCACCTGGTTATATCAAAAGACTCCCTGAAATATGGTGTTTAGAAATCAGTCTGATAAGCTGATTTGCATATTCTACTTTTAAGCTGTGCTTAGAATGTTGATGCACTGTCTACTATTTAGCATTGAATTAATTCAATGTGCTGTGTTTTCCCAGCAGATCTCAGAAATGTACATGTTCAGTCAAACCCACAGGGAAAACTCAACATGAAAATAATTTCAAATGTCTATGTTTGCAATACTTATTTAAATTATCCTCAATTGGCATTCACTGTTTTTTACTTTGTGACTTTGGAACGGAACAACAACGTTATAATTATTCATGCTTCTTTTAGATTAAATAGATTTTTGAATTCAACCATGCCAATTCTTAAATCTTATTTAAAAGCTATATTAAAATATATAATTTTATTATAATATATAATTGTTAAATCTTCCTTATGTTCTATAAAAGCATGTAATATATGTGTGTACTATACTTAACTCCCAATACACGCTCCCGTTTCTCCTGTAGTTGCCATCCCTGATTGTGGCAGTATCCTCACTGTTGCTTGGCAGCCAGAAAACCAGTCAATCAGCGGTGGCATGACCAGGGGCGTATCTAGAGTAAATGGAACCTGGGGCAAATCCCAAAATTGCGCCCCCCTCCCCTGTTACATTTTTTTTGCATTGATATATATATCTCTCTTGATATGTAGTAGGCATGATTGTGCCGCCGCGGCACGGCGCAAAAGGGGACGTGGTCAACTCATTGGGGGCGTGGTCAAACAACATTGAATCCCATCTTCGCAAAAGGGGACGTGGTCAACTCATTGGGGGCGTGGTCAAACAACATTGATATATATCCCATCTTGTAACATATGTAACATATATATATAGAAACCAAAGAAAGGTGAAGGGCACTTCTCCCA
>WWET01001834.1:262974-274436 GCA_011038615.1 Limnodynastes dumerilii | reverse complement strand
ACAGCTATTGGATATCATATCATATTAGATGCTACCCATTGTCTGTAATTTACAGATACTGAACCTTCTGTATAAAGAAAAATGTGATGTGAATTATTTTATGAACTAACAGTTTCAAGAACAGATAAGGGCAAAAAAATGAAAACAAGTATATGTACTGTGATTATTCCATTTAATTATTTTTTCAGCCCTGTAGGTGACCGGTGGGAGTCTTCGCACCGATAGCTGTCATAGAGAAGCAGAGAAAGTTGAAAGTTCCTTTTTGGCTGTCTCTATTTCGAATGGCAGCCACTTTAGATTATTTTATGAATGGGTGAGTTTGTGATCGGCATACTAACCCATTTATTTTTGTAAGCTCCACCGCTGGACCACTGGAGAGCTGAGTAACCTCTCCAGGGAATTTTAGGCTTAGGGGAGGGTTATAGTTAGGCTCTGGGAAAGGGAGGGTTAGGGCCATGGAAGGGGGGGGTTAGGGTCAGGCTGCAGGGAAGGGAAAAATAATGTTTCAGAAAGATAATGTTTCACATATATTTTACACACACGGGACCGGATCCAGAACTACGTACGTCTTCCATAGACAGACGTAGTTCAATAAACAGTAGCTACTGCGTCTAAAAGACCGCATATGTGCAATCTATGTATCAAAACGATACGTAGATTACGTACAATAAGTACTACGTATGCGCAGTAGCTACTGTTTATTGAACTACGTCCGTCTATGGAAGACGGACGTAGTTCTGGATCCGGCCCAAGATAATAACACCATCAGAATACAAACAATAACCAAAGCGCAATTAATATCAAAACCTAGCAAACAAAAACAAAACATAGAGCTAAACAACAAGCAATAGCAATGTAATAAGCAATACAGAGAAATTCAGACAGAGATTTAAGAGAATATCATCAAAGCATCACATTATCAGATGCCAGGTATCACCTAGAGTATTCACACTGTACCCATCCAGTTCAGTCCTATGTGAGCTCTTTTTATGTGTTAGAAAAGAGGTTAGAAGTCTATTTAAAACATAGGAAAAATCCACACAGGTTTACCCACAGGGGCTATACAGCAGGAAAAGGAGAGGGTCTTCTGGTGTTTTTGGCATCTCTGGTCTCCCACAGTGCATGCTGTATGCCCTTCATGCTTTAATGGTCCCTTTTCCAGACTTGGTGTCTCTTGCCTATTGTTTCAATGCAGGCAATGTCATCATCCTTAGGTGATAATTCTCTTCTCCTTATGTGAATAAATGGACAATATTTAATAGATGAAAATCAGTACAGGAAAGACTGACTCTGTGTACATGACACATTTACATTGAGAGCGTTTGGATGGAACAGCACGAAGCACTCCAAAGTAATTAAATGTATTTTATATATTTGCTACCAATTATATCTGCGGTAATTCAGATTGATGTACATATTACGAGGCACAATTTTTTGCACTGACTTTGACAGTCCACCCTTTCATATATCAAAATCATAATTATTTAACCATATATTCAAATGTGGGATTATATGCACACACCTTTAGAAGTTACAGTTGTGACTCCTAATATGACATTTCTTTGAATACTTTGACATCCCCGTTGGCTCTGGTTGTTTGTTTCCCACACTTATGCATAGTAGGAACGCATATGAATAAAAGTCCAATTATTAGTATAATTCATATTAGCAAGATAAGGAGCTTTCCTTATGACTGACACCAACTTCTGTACCCATTCACTTAACCCCGAGAACCAATGGACTGAATCTAACACATTATTTCCTCCCCTACTTTGAACAATTAGGCATTCACACTTGAGCAGCAAAATTTCATCCATCTTGTGGTCTATCAGATCCTTGGGATCATCTGAACTATTGCAAGCATAAATACAATATTTAACACCAAATTGAGTTGCCAAAGTTAAATTGAGTTGCCAAAGTTACATAATACCCACTTGTGACAGCTGTCAAATAGCTAAGAACCATCCTATACTGTATTAGTTCCTTCTTACCTGTGTATCTGAATGTATCATCAAACATTTCAGTGATGTTATCAATTAAACTTGCCAGAGTCTGTATGCATTTAAAGTTCAGGGCACCCCAGGCAATTCTGGGGGAAGTCTAAGGCTTCCAGAACCTGATAGCCTGTAGACTCAGAGACTAAATTTGAAGCTAAAGGCATTTCCTGGGCAACATGCTTCTAATGTAGCTGTGTTTGTACTGCATATGACTATAAGGAGGAGGATAAGACCTGTGAATAATAACCATTTTGTTGAGATACAGTCATTATTTCCAGTACCATCTTACCCAGGAAACACAATCCCTGGGAGTTCGGAGGTAACCATTTGTACTTGTACCACAGATAAATTACACATCATCAGCAAGTATTAAAGGTATATTATAACTTAAAATAGCACTGCACAATTCCCTAATGAAACATCTACTGCCCAGAGCCTTCATTTGTGAGAAACAGGAATCAGCTTGGATCACCTGTTGACAATGCCCAATACGCACTTTTCCTAAATACATCTTCTTCACTTTACTCCACTATCCCAAAAACAAAAAACTTTTGTGGCTCTTGACATCATTTACCCTTTTGGAGAGGATTGGTTCTCCATCTTCCCTTACTGTGCAGACCATCATCTGGTTACACCACACAGCTTCCCAATACCCAAGCCATGTATGACTAGGGATATTTATACATAACAGTGATCTATCTATGATCTATCTAATGAGACTAGTTTTTATGGAGATTTATAGCTTTTCAATGAAATCAGTGAGGGATATGACAGTATGGCATATCAAGCCCCTTCACCTTACTCAAGATACACAGCATAACTGAAGAAGTAACCACAGTGTGAAGAAACACGTTGGGATTGTTTGACATCATTATCTCTTACCCTTTACGGCATTATACCGCTAGTATTGCTAGCAATACCACTCCAAGTCAGGAGCTGTAATATGTGTGTTTTAAAACAGTGAAATAAATATTAAAGATCTTGCTAGTGTCAGTGGCTATTTTTGTGCCAGTACTTATCTCAGGACATAGAAATCACCAGGAGACTGTCATCGCCAGCAGTAAAGGAGAAAGTAGAGAGCGTTACCAACTACACCTAAACAAAGCGTGGTAAATTAGAGGGAGACTGCAACCAGCTGGGACCCCCAGACTGTCCAGAGGCAATGGAAAGAACAAAATGGTGATGTGCATCAAAATACACTGCTCAAAAAAATAAAGGGAACACTTAAACAACACAATGGGCCATATCCAGAACTACGGCCGTCTTCCATGGACGGCCGTAATTTACTGAACAGTAACTACTGCGCATGCGCAGTAGCTATTGTACGTAATCTGCGTATCGTTTCGATACGTAGATTGCGTATATGTGGTCTTTTAGACCGCATATACGCAAGCAGCAAGACCACTACCTCCGCCTGCAAGGAGGAACAGGAGAAGCACTGCCAGAGCCCCGCAAAATGACCTCCAGCAGGTCACAAATGTGCATGTGTCTGCTCAAACAGTCAGAAACAGACTCCATGAGGGTGGTATGAGGGCCTGACGTCCACAGGTAGGGGTTGTGCTTACAGCCCAACACCGTGCAGTATGTTTGGCATTTACCAGAGAACACCAAGATTGGCAAATTCGCCACTAGCGCCCTGTGCTCTTGAATAATGAAATCCATGGTAATGTGGGAACATGGAGTGTCTGGATTGGTACAGTAAAAAAGGACTGTGGGGTCTCTGGTGAGGTGTCTTTCGCCTGGACACAGATGGAACAAGAGGTGACAATGTCTTCCACGCCCTTGTGTAGGTATAAATAAATAAGTGTTTTAAAATAACAAAGGACCTGATTCAGACTTAAGGAGTTTTAAATTAGGAGAGAAAGGTTACACCTGGGCAAATCCATGTTGACTGCAGAAGAGTCATATTTCTTCTGTTGCAAATATGTACAACAATGTAATAGTAAAGCTGGTCAGTGTCTGTGTGCAGTAAAAAATAAAATCAAAATTCCCTGCATGCAAAGTATACAATTAACTTGACTCTCCCTGAAATCAACATGGTTTTGCCCAGGTGTAACCTTCCTAATTTCAAGCTCCTTTTTAAGTCTGAATGAGGTCTAATATGATTTGCTCTCAGAAAGTATTCAGAGATAAGAATAAATCTCAGTATATAAAATGTGCAACAAGTGGCCTATTATAGTCAACCAAATGTTTGTTTAAACAAGTTTTTTCTTTTTACTAGACGAAAAACCAGAAGGCAACATCAGTGGAGGTTTTTCTCTCATAAAGCTTGTACTAACACAGCTGGTATTCAACTTAGAGACTAAAATTGCGGACGGCTGTTTGAAGAGGAGCCAAGGAAACAGGGTGTTTATTGCTGATGCATACCTCCTGGTTCCTGCCTCACAAAAGGCCCAGAAATCCCAAAGGATGGGATCCTAGGTATGCATAAGAGACTTTGGCCACTCACAAGACTCTCCTCAGAAATGCCTAATTATTTCCATCACCACCATCAAAATTCTCTGGTTTCAACTCCAACCTGAAACCTCCTCACACAAAAGTCTGCCAGGCCAACTAATTGTTTCAGTTCCTTCTCAAAACAACCCAAATCTTCTAATTCTGATGGCTGGACGTTTGATGGCTTTGGCATGGCTGACTGGTTATGTGAAGTGGTCTTATGCAGCTGGTTAGGAGGTTTGGCCTCAGACAGCTGTCAGGTGGTGTGGTCTTAAGCAGGGCAGTGTTGTTAGGAATCTCAGGCTGGACAGCGCTGTGAGGTATCTCACACTGGACAATCCTCACACTGGGTACAGGAGTACCAGCATAGGAAACTGAAGGGCCCAATAGGCCATGACTAGAGGCTAGGCTGCTGGCCCTTCCTGGGGTTGTGGCACTGGAGACCCCTCTTGACGTTATGGCACTGGAGACCCCTCCTGGGGTTCTAACTTTGCGCATAGGGGAGGACTGGAGGTAATGTCCCAGGCTTGCACAATAGAGACAAAGGTGGTAATTAATGCAGTAATTCCTCACCTCCAGGGTGAGGGGTGGATCTAGACCACATGGAACAATTGGTTTAGTGCTGGTGACTGAGGGTACCAAATCTCTACTAGGGTGATAACTGGTCACAGAGGGCTCATGATATTCAACCAGGATGCCATCAGGAATGTTACAACTGATAGCCTGAATGTGAAGTTTAACTGGTTTAACTGGTGTTTATCAGAGCCCCTGATAGTAGTGACGGGCTTGACTGCAGTCCCACGGCAATAAAGGAGACAGTCCCTGAGGCAATCGAGGAGTAGCTGGTGGTGACTGTGCAGAGCAGGACAGCTTCTCCAGTAAGCCAGGTAAGAAAAACAGATCCTGTGCCAAATGGGAACAAAGTCGTACCACATCCAAGTTTAAAGCATTAAACAGATGGACATCACCGAAACCTATGGCAGAAGTCCAGGGTTTTTTACTGATCGAGGTAGAGAGATGTCATAAAGGTGTGCTCTCTAGCAGCACCTATACATTTTGGTGGATCATTCAGTTACGATTGGTAGATAACACAACGCAGAAACTCAATAACTGGTAAGGTTTATTGCAAGATGACACAGATAGAACAGGAAAGAAACTCAGGGGTATGCAGATAATGTAGAAATTAAGCAGTTAACTGGTAGTAAACACAAGGATACCAGGAAGGCAGAGAGTCAAAACTGGTCCACAGGAGTAATATGCAGGTGTAGTTAATGAACAAGGAGTATTCAAGAAAGTCCATATAAAGTCCACAGAGTAAGCAGCATGGCTGAATTATGCAGGAATCCAAGATAAATGAAGATAGAAAGAACATATAACAGGACCACTGAGAAGAGCAAACAGTCATGCAGCACAGGAAACAAGTAATAGGAAACAATGACCAACACCATGCTCTGGAATAAAGGGATAGATAAAACCAGAGCACAGCTGTAGAATAACAAGCACATTATGGACCAGATTCACAACTATGCTTTACTTACATGCCTATTTAAAAGTGCTGAGCTAATGCGCATGCGTAGTAAATATTTAACATTATCTACGTAGCGTTTTGTTACGTAGATTGCATACATGCGGTCTTTTAAGACTGCATGTACGCAATCTACATAACGAAATGCTACATAGATAGAATAAAATATTTACTACACATTCGCATTAGCTCAGCACTTATAAATAGGCACGTAAGTAAAAAAAAAAAAAAGCCTAGTTGTGAATCCAGTCCTACATGATTAATCCCAAAGAGAGTGTTAAACAGCTACCTCAAGGGGCAGTAAGTAGAAATTCCACAATAGGAAACAATCCAGAGCTGTCCCTAGAGGCAAAACTAGATATATCAGTCCAGGGTGTAACAGGTGTTAATTAAAACAGTCCCTGTAATGCAGCATATATTGTGTGGCGGTCACAAGGATACAGCATATCTTGTGTATGTATATGTGCCATCAAATTACTTAGTTATTTACAATTTTAACAATCAATATAAAACAGTTGTTACATGCTGTCCTTGTGATGTCTAACTCCCAAACCATCCTCGCTATTCTGGGGGCTGCCACTGGGGACCGCAACCTGCTGGGTGCCTGCCGCACAAGTCTATCCCCAAAAAAAGGGGCCTTAGTGAAGACCTGGTCTAAATTAGACCCTATGCCCTGGTGTGTGGCAACAGTAATGTGGAAACAGTAGTCAGTTACAGTAGCCATAAGTAGTAACAAACAGACTGGGTGGTTAAGTAGGCCCTGCTTGAAGTCTTACAATCTATAGGACATCAGGGTTTATACATAATGGCAAGTACTATATATCACACATTTGGCCAGTCAGGTTGTATGGAAAAAGTGCTCAGTACTCTGTATGATTCAGTCATACAGCAGTGTTTGTTCCAAAATTAAAGTTAATTTTAGTATGGAAACAGGAGGTGTGCAAATTTGTGTTAATCGTGTAAAAAAGTAAAATGGATGCCTAAGTAATTGAAAATAGGGTAGACGGAGGATAAGAATTAGGTTGATGAATTTGGTAAGATTGTCTGAAGAGGTGAAGAATGCAGTCTTTACTATATGGCAGTCACTAGGATCAGGGTGGGGGGCCTTAAAAATATAATTGTGCCAGGCCCAAGTTTTCTATTCCCAGGTCTTACAGGAAGTGTAAGGGGGACCCAAGTACCAATTCTTGAAACAGGCCCATTAATTTTATTTAAAAAAAGGAAAAAGAAAAAACCTTGAATCTATCTTTCCAATTATTTCATGTAAAGTAACTCTATTTCCTTTACATTTGTATAATAAATCATGCTGTTTAATCAATCTTTTATTACAACCTTACTATGTTTTATAATAAATACAGGGAATAACATAATTTGGTGTACATTTATCACAATTTCAAATACATAAACATTATTACCTAAATAAAAATTAATAATGATAATGATGGTTTTGAGATAGATTAATCACTGAAAGTGCAGACTGTTGAAAAGAAAAACTGTGGACCATATTGTTACCAAAGCTCAGTGGAATTTGCAGTGTAATATTCAACCTGTATTTCTTCCTTCATTTCTCATGAATACTTTCTAAGGAATAAAAGAAGCAGAAAAAGTATTGAGGCATACAATATTCTGACATGATTGTTTGAAAATACTTAAGAGTTAGAAGAAAGGATATAAATAATTTACATTTCCATGGTATTAGGTTTTTATGACATTAAGTTTTGAAAATGTCATAGTCTCTGCAATTTAGCACTTACTTCAAGCTTAGTACCATAGTTTGCTTTATCAGTCTGTGAGCATACCAGTGTTTCTTATGTTATATGCTGGAATATACTTGTTCTATTCAACAAGATTTGCAGAAAATGTCCACTTGTTGACATAATGTCACATTTTCTATAGGCAGTTTTCTCAAAGCAACAACTCAGAATCATAAAATAGAGCTAGGAGCTGCTAGAAAAAAGTTTTCACTATATGTACTTAATAAAATACTTAAGAACTTTATAACTTTGAGCTAAGTTACTTAAACACCCAAGTGGTACATTTTTAGTAATAGGTTTTTTTGTAAGAATTATAAGGGACAAATTTTAAGTGACTGTGACTAAAACAAAATGAAATCTAAATCTAATCAAGTTTTCATCTTTGAAAATGAATTTTAACTATATTAGAAATGTGGCGCTCTAACTTCAACATTCAGGCACTTTTGGACTCTTTAAAAAACAGTTTATAGATACTCTGGGCTTTATTCACAACTAAGACTGAATTAGGTGCAGACAGAACTGCACCTAACGCACTCGTGCAGAAGGAAAGAAGGAAGGAAACTACACACAAACAATGCCTCTGCCTGCCCTCCCTGGCTAATCTAAATCCCCCCCCCCTCCCACTTCTAACTAATCACTCCCCGGGGCAGCATAAGCACACCTCTTGCTAACTAAACTGCTCATCTGCGGTCTTTAAAGACCGAACGGAGGAAATCTATGTACCTAACTGGTTCGTAGATTGCATAAATGTACTACTGCGCATGCGCAGTAGTTACATTCGGCAACTTGCACACCTAAGAACCAGGAGATTCTTAGGTGTGAGTACAGCCCTCTGTCTCTGGCTACCAAGCATCAGGTACATGGTTCCTTCCACTCTACTTCCTGGTATTTTCTTAGAGATATCACTTAAGACCCAACTGTTAATTTTTAAGAACCAATACAATAGAGGGATTTTTTGCTTATTTTGTTCACTTGGGGTCAGAGCAAATTAAATAACTTATTATTGCATTGATTAAATGTTAACGCTAATGGTATTGTAATGTAGTCCATATATGTAGAGTAACAATTATTCTTGTACAGATACTGAACTATGTAATACTAATGTAAATAATTGCATTGATGTAGCAAAGTGTCTGTACATTTCGCTTTTGTATTTGATATACAGTGTGCTCAATTAAAAAATAATATTAAAATAAAATTTAAAAAAAGAAACAGTTTAAATCTACTGAACAAGTTGGGTTATAGAGCTAACACTATCCAAATCCCAGCACATGCTCAGAAGAAACAAGCCGGACCTCAGAATTGTACGCTTGTATTATAAAACTCTGGTCTGCTGAGGTTTTCCAGATTTGTTGCTTACAAAATTCAAAATGGATTCTGCCTCCAGTGACAGGATACAAAATAGGATTCTGAAAATTTAAGAACACAGGAAAAGCTAACTTATGATGTAAGTAGCAATACACATAATTTACAGACACATAAAGAAACTCATTTGAGTAAATAAATATAACAATGACAGCTTTCTCCTGTACATTGTTAAGTTATAAATAATGCAAGAACCTCCATAGTGTAATGTGTCAGGAAATGTCTTTCTAAATAAGAATATTCTCATCCTGTCCTCTCCTAATACTCTTGCCTTAACTGTGACACAGAAAGATATTTTGAAAGTATACTAATTGAAGAAAATAAATGAAACTTTAATTTAAAAAAACTTTGCTTTATTAAAAAAACAACAGTATTTTTTATTTGGTTAGATGTTTTCTATTGTCAAAGAAAAATGCATTGTTTAAGAGATTCTTAGAGCGTCATTTTTTTAAATCACGGCAATCACTAAGCCGTGGTTTTTGTTAGCGATTTATAGTCGCTGCCGATGTTCAGCGATTTTTCCATGGAGAAATCGCTGTGCTTTTATGTTTAAAAGCACAGTGATTGCTTATGGAAAAACTGCAGTCGATCCTTGTAACCCTTATCATGCAGATGCAAATAGTACTAAAAGGCACAGCATGGCCATGTTTTTAAGGCCATGCTGTGCCTTATAGCACTATAAGCGTTAGCATGGCAAGGGTTGAAAGCATGTTACAGTATGTTACATATGTGTAAAATAAAATGTACGGTTAAAAGAAACACATTCTATACATTAATAAACATTACATACACAATCATACATTAAACTGAAATAATGTGTCTTCCTTTGAATTAATTAAATTACAGGTGACCACTCTGTAATAAACCCCTATGTGTAATGTGTATTTTAGGTGTAATCAATATTAAAATGCATTATTAACTCATCGTTCTGCAGTCATCTATCTTGCAATGACTTGCTAGTAGATCATGATATCTTGATAGATGTTCAAGTCCACTTGCTTTTAGATCGGAATATCTTGATAGATGTTCCGATCCACTTGATTGAAGATCTTCAGTCTCTTTTTCTGGGTCTTGAAGCCGCTGCAGCTGCGTCCAACTTGCTCTTCTGGGATTCAATTGCTAATGAACATTTGGTCACTAGAGGTCCCCCTTCTAGGACGTCATAGATGCACATGCTGCACATCACTTTTTAACTAGGAAAAACACATGTCAAAGATGTTGACATGTGTGTTTCAGCTTAAGTGTGTGTCGCTTTCAATGAAAGCGCCACACACAGAAGGTGTTTTTAATTAGGCGCTTTCAGGATGAACTAAAGGCGATTTTGTAAAATCACCTTTAGTGAATCCAGCGATTCCTATGTGTTGCATGGCAAACATCTGGACAATTTGTTATCTGCGATGTTTGCTGTGACGATTTTGCTAAAGGCTAAAGTCCCGGGACTTTGCATTTAGTGAATGCAGCGATGGCATAATCGCCAGCAAAGACCCGGGACTTTGGTCATTTTTTAGCAAAAGCGACCTTAGTAAATGAGGCCCTTAGAGACTAAAATGTAAATTGCTAATTGCTCCATATAGTGCTATAAAGATAAAAATTCAATCAAATGGTATATATTTTATTTCCATACAAATGAGGTTTTCTGGATTAAAAACCAAGCTAGTGGGATTTTGCTTTTCTTGCATGAAGACCAGTAAAATGCATGCAGGATAAAATGCACTTTGTAAGTGGAAAATAAAAATTGATATCAAAATGCATAGGTTAGTAAGTAATAAATATAATAAATAACTAATGCTAATTTTTTGCAGCCCCATATTACTGTGCGGACCCAGTGAACCACATTACTCACATTACTGGGAGCTGGAGACATATGAATGGGGAATTACTGGAAGATGAAGACATATGAATGGGGAATTACTGAGAGCTGGATAGACATAATGTGGTGGCTGGAGAGATATAATGGGCAATATTGGTAGCTGGAGAGATGTGATGAGGAATTCTAAGAGCTGGAGAGACATGATGGGGATACTGGAGCTGGAGACACATGAATGTGGAATACTGAGGAAGCTGGAGAAACATGATGGGAAATACTGGGAGCTGGAGACACATTATGGGGAATACCGAGGGGCTGAAGAAACATAAACGGGGAAAACTGGAGAGGCTGGAGAAGCATGAATGGGCAATAGTGGGGAGGCTGGAGAGACATGAATGGGGAATACTGGGAAGGTTGGAGACACATGTTGGGGAATACAGGAGTGGCTGGAGAGACATACTGGGGAGGCTGGAGAAACATGGATGGGGAATACTGGGGAGGCTGGATAAGACCTTTCATTTTTCTTGTGGCCCACACAAACTTAGACTTTGATTGTTTGGCCCAAAGTGGCATCACAG
>WWET01001834.1:249071-262947 GCA_011038615.1 Limnodynastes dumerilii | reverse complement strand
AGGAAAGGAATGCGGTACTCACCTGATGTTAGTGTCCTGTTAGTGAAGCTGAATTGTAAAAAAATATTTGAAAGAATACATTTTTTTTAACATTGATAAGCTGCACCGCAGCACCAAGATCCACAGACCTGACAGTGCAATGCAATGCACTGTCAGAGAGCTTATCTCCTCTGCAGCCCCTGCCTCCTATATGAATGACACTTGTGTGATCCAAAGGTCATGTGAGCATCATTCAGAAGGCAGAGAGAGTGCACTGTGGAGGAGTAAAGACCAAGAAATGAAATAATTTTTGTCATAAAAGGAGGGCCACTCCACCATCACTCCCCCCTCACTTCATACCCTCTTGTCCTCCTCTGCTACCCTCTTAACCCATCCCCACCTAGTGGCTCACTCTCAACCTCTCACTGCACTCTATCCTTTCCTCTCTGATCTGCCAAGCTTGACATCTCGCATTTTGGCTTGCTGTCTGTGCTTGCTGCAGTTTATTTTATTTGTGTGATATTTTTCTATTTATGTTGTATTTTATTATGTACTATGCTGTCCATCCTTACCCTGTATGTCTGTGCTGTATTTTGTATGATGCTGCGGAAACCTTGTGGCACCTGATAAATAAATAATAATAATAATAATAATAAATATAATAAGGGCTGAAAGCCTATGGGAGCTACAATAAGGACTAATAACTTTTGGAAGCTGCAATAGGGGCTGAATACTTATGGAAGGCTGAAAACTTATGGGGGGCTGCAATAAGGGCTGAAAACTTATGGGGTTATGCTGCAATAAGGGCTGAAAACTTATGGGGGGACTGCAATTAAGGCTGAAAACTCATATGGGGCTTCAATAAGGGCTGAAAAGTTATAGTGGGTAGCAGTGACCCGTATACAGTAGAAGAGACTGTAGTGATAAATAGGACATACGAAGGTGGCTGCAATGATGGATAGTACATACAAGGGGGCTGCAATAATTTATGAAATATACAAGAGGGGCTGCAATAATAGTTGGGGCATACAAGGGGGCTGCAGTAATGGATAGGTCATACAAGGGGGGCTGCAATGTAGGCTAGGGCACACCGGGGGGCTGCAGTGATGGATAGGAGATACGAAGGGGGCTGCAGTGATGGATGGGACATAAAAGGGGAGCTACAATAATAAATGGGACAAGGAGGGCTGCAATAATGGTTGATGCATACAAGGGGGGGTTGTAGTGATGGATGGCAACATATAGGGGGCTGCAGTGATGAATGGCAACATATAAGGGGGACTGCATTAATTGTTGGGGCACACAAGAGGGGCTGCGATGATGGATAGGACAAACAAGGGTGCTGCAACGATGGCTGGGGTATACAAGAGGGGCTGCAGTGTTGGATGGCAACATATAAGAGGTGATACAGTGAGGGATGAGACATAAAAGGGGGCTGCAATAATGGCTTTGACTTACAAGGGGGGGTTAAAAGGATGGCTGGAGAAATATATACAGTATTTGGAGAGATTTACATTTTATACTTATTTATTGTTTTGTTCCCAAATATAGCAATTTGTCTTTATTATTGTACAAGAAAATCATGTCATGCCACATGGAATGCATAAATTAAGGAGGTCAAGTGGATGCCAGCAAAGTAAAGCAAAAGAAGCAAAAAACAAAATATTGAAGCTGGATCTATTCTGCAATATGTCAAAAGACCGGGTGATGGCCATGGTTCATCAAAAGACACTGCTCCAATTGATTTAGCTGATTTTTTTTGTTGCTAGCATGCAATCTGCAGAAAAGCAAGGAGTGGAAATGTCAGAATTTGAAGCTGAAGAACAAGAAGTGGAAGTGGCAGAAATTAAAGCTGAAGAGAGTGCTGAAAATGATTCTAGCCATGGTACTGTAAAGTAGATGACTGGCATTAAGGAGAAAGATTTGCAAATTTTATCTGATGTTTCCCTTCTGGAAGATACCAGTTCCAGGTCAATTTCTGGTTTGAAATCATCAAGGGAAGTGCTTCTTTACAAATAAAGATGGGCCATCCAGTGTTGTAGCAAGGCAAGATGCAAAAGCTTTTAATGGTTTAATAGGTCGATGCCAAATGATGAGAAAATTCTGTGATTGATGGTTTACTCACTTTTAGGGAGCATCTATATTGTTTTTGCTGCAGACTTAGTTGCCTTTAGTGCTACAGATACGACTTTCAAATTTGTGACTGGGTTTCAGATGTGGGGGAAATTAAGCCCAAAAGCACATAACCATAAGACATCCAAAAGCACCTACGTTGCTTTGAATAATGGAAAACATTAGAAGCAAGACTAAAGCTGCACAAAACCATTGGCACAAAAGCTACTGCTTTGATGGAAAGGGAGAAGAAAAAAGGAGAGAGACATATTACACAGATTGCTTGATAAACCATTGTTTCTTGCAAAGCAGAATCTGGCATTCCATGGCCACAATGCAGTGTTGAACTAGCACTTAATGAGATTAAAACAGAGCAGTGGGAGTTGCCGCCGCAAAATGGGTCTTTTAGAAGTAGAGACAGCCAAAAGCTAATTTTTCTTTTTTTGAAAAGGCTGCCATTTTCAAAAAAACAAAAAATTAGAATGGGCAAGTATGCCGCAGACCTAACACACCTGCCGCAGAACCGTTGCACCAATCGGAGAGGTGAGCAACACTCTCCGGGAATTTTTAGGGTTAGACAGTGGAGAAGGGAGGGTTAGGGTAACAAAAGGAGAGGTTTAGAATTAGAGTCAGGAATGGAGAGTCTTAGGGTTAGGCTGCGGGGAGGGGAGTATTAGGGTTAGGCTGCTGGGAGGGAAGTCTTAGGTTTAGGCTGCGGGGAAGGGGATCTTAGGGTTAGATTGCAGGGAGGGGGTCTTAGAGTTAGGCTGCGGGAAAGGGTGTATCAGAGTTAGATGGCAGGAAATGGAGTGTAAGGGTTAGGCTGCGAGGAAGGAAGTCTTAGGGTTAGGTTGTGGGGAAGGGAGGGTTAGGGTAATGGAAGGGGAGGGTTAGGGTAAGGATTAAGGTAATTCTTGGGGTTAAATTTATACTTATTATTCAAAGCAGTATCTTTTCTCTTGCAGGGATCTATTGCTTTGCCTATACGAGGCAAAAGCAATCGATTTCCCACCCATTTCTGGAGCTGGCTGGGAAAGAATAGCCCTTTCAAAAGGCAAAACACATGTAAAAGTATCAGTCTCTTATCTTTCACTAAGAATAAGTTTATAAGTACCCTCTCAAATCATGTGAAAGAGATTCTTGTTATGGGCATAAAGTCTACTAAGCACTTTGGGTCATGTCTACAGTACATCTGACATATAACATACTGACCAGGGTCTAGATTTACTAAGGGGTGAGTTATCTCGACTGTAGAAATCGCTGTAGTTTGCCGCCGAGATTGATATCAAACTCGACGTATTTACTATGGGGCAATTTTCCCCAGCGATTTTCTATCTTAAGGAGGGAAATATGCATAGATGATCCCCAGGCCCCCCTCCCTGCCTAATCTACATCCCTCTCCCCACCCACTTTACCTAACTGCCCCCAGAGGCTGCCGTGGCATGCCTCCTCTTACTTAAAAAAAACTATGTGCTGTCTTGAAAGGCCGCACATAGTTCATCTTACATACCTTAGTCAGAATGACTACACATGTTAAGTTTAAAAAATCAGGAATCCAATGGATCACACATGCAAGTGTGAATCCGGTCCTAATGGCTTAATCTTGAGAGGGTGATGACACAGCTAGAAGCACTAAGAGTTTTACTGCAGGACGAGTGTAGTCACCTAGTGGAGCGTGCAATTTAATAGGCGTTTTTAAAATCCAAAGAATGTGGAATTGAGAAGAACCTGGTTCAAGAATGGCAGGGGAGCAAACAAGCGATGCTAGACTCATTCTGCAAGAAAAAAATAAGAGGTCAATTCTTGAGTGCATTGATTGCTTTCTTTCTGACATGATCAAGCGTCATCAATGAAGTAGCAGCCATGTTTGAGGCTGTTCAAGCAAAGAGTCTCATATCAGCCACTCAAGAAGAGTTAGTGTTGTTCATTCCAAAACTGAAAACCTTCTATGATAAGGTATCTGAGAGTGCGCTCTTAATGGAAATATCAAGGCTAAGAAGGCACCTGAAAGCAGAAAAGATTGATTTGGAAGAAGTCAAAGATGCCGAACGACATGCTTACCCATTCATTACTAAAACTTTCTAAATAGTAATATTTTCAAAATAGAGACAGACAAAAATGATCTTTCAGCTGCCTGTATTTCAAAAATAGAATTTTCTAAGTGGAGACTGCGGGCCGTATGCAGAGCTCCGGGCGCATTGCATATGCTCCCTGAGTTTTCCAATATTTGTTACTGCACATGCGCAGTAATTTTGTAGCGCCATCTACATTTCTTTTTGCAACATAGATTGCGTATATGTGGTATATGTGTGCACACGCCAAATGGTAAATGACAAATGACATACAAGGGGATTGAAGGGGTGTCTGCAAACATACAAGACAGGAGAAGGGATGACTTAACACATACAAGGGAAGAAGGGATGACTGGATTCATGCAGGAGAAAGAATGACTAGAGACATGCAATGGGAAAGGGATGGCTGAAGCTAAACAAGAGAGTAAAGAAATGTCTGAACTGTCATACAAGGAAATTGAAGGGATGTCTGGAGACATACAAGAGGAGAAAAGAGATGACTTGGGACATACAAGAGGAAGATGGCTAGAGATATGCATGGGGAGTGAAGGGATGACTAAAGACATACAAGGAGATAAGAGATGGCTAGATACATACAAGCAGTGAAGGAATGAACACAGCCATACAAGGGGGAGAAGGGAGGGCTGAAGACATAAACAGGGTACAAGGGATGACTTGAGGTATACAATGGGGATCATTTAGAATGGCTGGAGCCTAGATAAATGCAATGGGAAGAATTAGGATGACTGAAGTCTGGAGAAATACAAAGGGGAGACTTTTTCACTTTAGCCACATTATTTAAATGTAGATACATTTAATTTAATTTATAGATGTACTATTGCTGTAACATTGAGCAATTTATAGGAATTATGATTTACTAGTAAGAGACATAAAAAAACACTTATAGTTCTTATATTGTAGGAGGTTCATTGGGAGTGATACCATGGGCCAGATTTACTAAGCTGTGGGAAAGGAAAAGTGGAGACGTTGCTCATAGCAACCAATCAGATTCAGAATCTGATTGGTTGCAATATGCAACATCTCCACTTTTCCTTTCCCGTAGCTTAGTAAATCTGGCCCCATGAGTTACTGCAATGGGTGACACCAACCCTAGTGACATCACTTACCGTTTGGGGTAGCCCTACTACAGCTTTGATAACAGTCATGGCAACAGCCATAGTGATATATAAACTGTCAGCAGTGATTTATACTATCTCAGTACTGAGAAGCTGGCCTCTATTAGTGTAGCACTTTTAAAGTGATTGTGCATGCAGGATTTTAGATCTTCAAATGCCACCATACGTTGAAACACTTTAGCTAATAGAACACTTCAAACACAATTCATTAAATACATGGATATAAAATAAAGAACTTAAGGATATATTTTGTTAAAAAAACACAAGGTAACAGCGCTTAATGAAATATATAAATAAGGATGGTAATGATGAAACTATAAAACGGCAACCTGAAGTAAGAGTTTTATTACAATAAAATAAACACTAAAATCACTAAAGAACTGTGGAGCTAGAATCAACACAAGGGGAACATAATGATTAGAATTCAATCTGGGAAATCCCAAAAAAAGACATAAAGTTCCTCGGTTGCAACTTGTGGTACAATTGACAAGGGATAGATAGATAGATAGATAGATAGATAGATAGATAGATAGATAGATAGATAGATAGACAGCTTCACGCTCAGCGGCAGACTCCGCCGCACTTACCTGACCAAGAGCCATCTGTCAGCGGCTCTCACGCATCATGTCCACTCTCCAGCCCAATAGTGGTAGCCTTCTGCACAGTGTCCATTGCAGCATGTATGTAGCATAGTGTCTGGGAATTGGGTACCTGCACCCCTATCCTCTGATGCATGGACGTCACCATCTTGCCTCCTGTCATGTGATTCCCAGCAGCCACTCAGATACTACCTCTGCAGCACACATGATCCCTCCAGCCAATCCGTGCACTGGGCGGGCTATTTAAACCCTGTGCACTGATCCCTCAGTGCCAGAACAACTTGGTCTGATCCAGACCTACGATGTAGCGCTGAGCGTACTAACGCTCAGCGTTACATCGTGGGACTCCCCCTGACACCCCCCCTGCCCCATCGTATTTACACTCCCTTACGCCAGCTGAAGGCTATCCTAACTTCAGCCGGCATAAGAGAGTGTAAATATGGTGGGACGGTGGTGTTAGTACAATAACGCCAACCTCCAAACCTCATTACCCTCCCTCCCCCCGCCTACCTGCTCTAACTGCAGCATAGTAACACTGGGGGACGCCCCCTCCAGCGTTACTACGCTGCTGTAATGGATGCCCGATCCACGATCGGGCGTTGCTGTAGCTACACCAGGCAACATCTGCCCGGCACATGCGCAGATCGTCTTTTTAGACGATCTTACGCTGCTGCCCAGCGTATTAATGCCGGGTAGCATAGTTCAGGATTGGGGCCAAGGTGCCTGGTTCTCTTGTGTGTTTGCTTGTTACCTGCTTCCTAAATCCCTTGCTAGAGAGGTCAGTTCTCTAAGCAGTATCAAGCCTGCTTATCCAAGCTCAGCTGCTTCTGTAATCAAGCCTGCTTTCCGAGCCCAACTCCATTAACCCTGCATTGCCAGTTAAGTTGGATCAAGCCTGCTTTCCAAGCCCAGCTGCATTAACCCTGCATTGCCAGCTAAGCAGTATCAAGCCTGCTTTTCCAAGCTCAGCTGCTTCTTTAATCAAGCCTGCTTTCCAAGCCCAGCTGCATTAACCCTACAGCTACCAACTTACCTGCACTACAGTTTCCAGCTTACCTGCTTTACTGCTACCAGCCTGCTTTCTCTCCAGCAGTCTGCTGTCCAGTCCAGTCTCTGGAGCAATCCAGTCCAGTCCGGCAGTCCGCTGTACCATCCTGGTTCATCTAGTTCCTCCTACCTCCTATGCACAAGCACCTCTAGCCTCACAGCTTCCAATATGGTGCCAGTCATCCTACATGCCCCTCGGAACCCACCACTGATCCCAAACATACCGAGATCATGATAGATAGATAGATAGATAGATAGATAGATAGATAGATAGATAGATAGGATAGATAGATAGATAGATAGATAGATAGATAGATAGATAGATAGATAGATAGATTAAAAAAACATTATTTGTTGTAACCACAGAGCTTTCCCTTTTTTAAGGAAAAACTTTTATTAAAACTATTATTACTATGATAATAAGTATGGCTTTGTTCTCGAGCTGCAAAATTGGAATGTAGCAGAAAGTGTATTTTGTATAGTTCAGTAGTATTAATAAAATTATTTGAATACAGAATTGCAATAATTCTGAGGTAAAAAAAAAAAAAAAGACAAAAGATAACATAGAAAACATTATTTTTAAAATTCTGTAAAAACATAACTAAAAGAGGAAGGTGAGAACATTTTTTGTGTTTACTACAAAATATGTCAAATACTGAGAGTGTAGAAGAGCATTCTTTGTGCTTCTGTCATAAGATAGGATATGTTTGACTTATGGATTTCAATTATGGGTTGCATAAACATTTAATTATTACTCAGTGACTCTATGTCACACGCTGTCAAGAGTCAGCCCCTTTATTTTTGATTCCCTCACAAGTGATATTGCAAACTGTCATTTCACAATGAAAAATATGCCATGTTAGGATAATGAGTGACCATACCATGAAATACAACCTATTCTTAGGAAGACTTTTTTACCTTTTAGTGTAAGGGTGTAATTTTCCACCAACATGATTTCTAATATTGCAAAGCTTTGAAATATAGTACACACACATGTGTAATCTCACAGCTATGATTTTCCAAAATAAATATTGGTGCTAAGGCTAATTATAGTTTCTTTTGTCCTTATAGATTTTATTTTTAGATTTTGTTTTATGAGAAAGTCTTTCATATTTTTTTCTTCATATATTCCATATACCAGGGTCATTTTAAGGGCAATGGAACCTTGATGATGCTTATTCTACAAATGTGCTGTTAACTGCTGCCGCCTAATTTATTATTTCCTATTGTTTAGGTAATGCCAGAGAGTTAGAATTATTGGACCGGCTTCACAAGGTGCTGCTGCTTCTTAGATGCAGATTTTTAGGTACATAGCGCCTGATCCAGAGTAACGCTGTTGTGCTGAGCGTACTACCGCTCAGCGTAACAGCGTTACACTCCCCCGACACTCCCCCTGCCAGATCATAATTATACTGGGTTACGCCGGCTGAAGGCTACCTTAAGTTCAGCCGGCGTAACTTAGTGTAACTATGCGGGGACGGCAGTGTTAGTACTCTAGCGCCACCCTCCCAGCCTCATTACCCTCCCTCCCCCCGCCTACCTGCACTAACTTCAGCGTAGTAACGCTGGGCGATGCCCCCTCCAGCGTTACTACGCTGAAGCTACGGACACCCGATCCATGATCGGGCGTTTCCGTAACTACGCCGGACAACATCTGCCCGGAACATGCGCAGATCGGCTTTTAAGCCAATCTTACGCTTACGCCCGGCGTCTTAATGCCAGGCAGCGTAGGGCTGGATCAGCCTCATAGCCACTGTGCATGCATAGTCTATGCAAGACTATGCAATGTATGTATGGTTAGGTACATAGTTTCAATAGTGATTTAAGTAAAAGGAGGTGTGCCAGTGCCACCTTAGGGTAAAATGGGTGGGGGAAGGTATGATAAAGTGCTAAGAAGGACATGGGGAAGGGATCTATGTGTGTATTCCTCTTAAGAAGGAAAATACGCATGTTTTTTTTAAGGTAGCCCTATGGCCTTACTTGCCATTAGGCTCCTAAAAATGGGGGGGGGGTTTGGGGCTAGATGAATGAGTTAGGTGTGGCTTTGCACCCTAATTGTAAATATGGGCCAATGTGTTTGCCCTATTAATGGCAAGCAGAGCTATTTAGCATTGAAGGACAGAAATATTTTTAAGGAGGTTTTCATTTTCTTGAAAATAAAATTAAATACACAACGCAGCAGTATGAATTTACTGTTTCTTAGTAATATTTTTTTCTTCCAATGTTTTATTAATATTTTGCAGTTTGAAATAGATTGAAATGTTAAAATAATCAACAATATCTTCAAGTACCTGGTTCATCTATAGATGATACATGCTTTCATCTTTCTCATTTAGTACTTGAATGGTATAAGATTAAGAATTTACAGTGGTAAAGAGTGGCAGACCTAGGCAGTACTATACTGAAATGAGAAAGTAGAAGTTTTAGTGTAGCTGTGAGAGCAGCAGTAGCCATGTTTCATTGCACATTAACTTACTGAAACAAGGAGAAAAGTCAAGGTTAAAATACAAACATAAATTACTAAAAATAATAATTCATTTCAGACTAATTATTACACAACTAAAAACCACTGCACCCTAGTTATCATAATGTAATATAGACTGCATAATAGTGACATCATACAATACAGACCACACTCTAATGACCGCCTTCAAATTCTGACTCTAATGACCTTCACCCAATACAGACTGTACCTTAGTGACTGCCAGTGCTGTATGTTGACCACTACTGAGGCTTTTGAGTTAGCTGTCATAATCGCAGGCCCAGCAACAAAAATCTTAGAGCCAACGACACTCGTGTTTTGGGAGCCCCCTTTTCAAAAATATTCTTTATTCAAATTATCATTAATATAATTGGGGTAGATCCAGAACTACGTCAGTCTTCCATAGACGGACGTAATTCTTTTAGACCACATATACATAGTCTTTTAGACCACATATATGCAATCTACGTATCGAAACGATACGCAGATTACGTACAATAGCTACTACGCATGCACAGTAGCTATTGTTTATTGAATTATGTCCGTCTATGGAAGACGGACGTAGTTCTGGATCCGGCCCATTATTAGAACAAGTTGTGGTGGTATTTACTCACCGTAAATGTAAAAAAAGTAGTCGAAAAGCATAATCTTAATAACACCAATGATTTTGCATCTATTTCTTAAAATGCCCTTGCAACAATCTACCATTAAAAGCATGTAATTTGACTATGACTTAGCCCTAAACTAAAAGCAAGATGGATCCATCATCTTGGGACTCTTGCACCATTTGAACTGAATGAATATAATTGTCTAGCAGTGTTTATTTAAAGATTTATTTTTTCTCTTTTATTTTACTACCTCTCATACCCTTACTGATATTAGTTCCATGCAGCTATCTTGTTATTTACCTTTCTGACCTTATTTTAATATCCTAAATATGTATCTATGGTCTCTACTTAATTTCATTCTATTTCTTCACATTGCTATTGCTGGATTGACATCTGTGTGCCCACTATGCCTTCTTCTGTTCCGTCATTCACATATTATTCTCCAATTACTGTTCATACTTCTCTTCACTTTTATTAACTTCTATTGCTCCTTGTTTCTTTGCAGAAGTTACACAACCCTGATAAACCACACACCAAGGCATGGGGCCATGTCTTGGCTACAGCTCAAGATGGTGGGGATAGGCGTGTGCAGGTCGTGGCACCCAGTGGCGACTCAGACATCACGAGTGAACAGAGACAAACAGCTACAATAGAAAATGACTGAAAAACAACAGAGAGCAGGCTCGAAAAAGAGGACAAGGACACCAGATCAAGATATAAAAGTTCATAGGTATAAGAACACAGGATGCAGAGAAACAAGAGTTCAGGGTACAGGTACAAGGTATCAGAATCCAAGTAAAGTAGACAGGTACAAGGTAACAGGTACCAAGGTAAAGGACACAGATACCAGGAATAGAGACAGACATAAATAGGAGAGACAGACAAAACAAAGGCAGGACAAAGAAATTAGACAGGAAAAGAGAAACACAACAAAGAGGCCAAATAAACAAGGCAAACATGGACAATGGTTGGAGCAGATAATCCTAAAAAAGATTTGAACAGACAATATCACCAGCAAGGGATAGTTCTCCCTACTGGTTATATTAACGAGCTCCCTGGTAAACATGTAAACACAGAGCAGTTAATCACAGCCAGTTAATCAAAGCTGGAGAGACAGGCAAGCCTCCCAGGGCTGGTTGGTCTAAGTTGGTCTGATGCTGTCAGGCATCAGCTGGGAACTATATATCATGCTAGCACCTAAATTTGCTTTTGTAGGCCTGGCTGTGCTGTTAGAACAGCATTCCAGTTGTTTAGCAACAGCCAGGAGACCAGGAGAACAGTAAGCCAGCAAGCAGTGAAAGCTATATCATGACTGCCTAATAACAGCCAGGATCTACTCAAGCAACCAGAGGAGAAAAAGTTCATGCTGCTGCGAATATCACAGCAACACGTAACAATAGGTGCAGCATAATACTGGTTACTTTGCAATCTGCTATATTCTATTGAGTACTTTAATTTCTTTTCTATTCCATGTATCCCATTGATAACTGTAGTGTACATTTTCTTTATTGCGTAAACAGTCTCTTAAAGTTGCCATCACCTTACTTTTAACTCCATTGGGCCTGATCCAGAACTACGCGTCGATGCGAATTTACGCGTGGCGGACACGTAAAATCGCTGTTTAGAATACACTGCGCATGCACACCATAGAAAATACGCACATTCACGTAGCGTAATGGTGGACGTACGGGCCATTCACGTATATGTCACGTAAATACTTACGTGTGGGCGTGTCAAATTTACGTTACTCGAAAATACGTCTGAAATACATGAAGTAGGCGGGGGCGGTATTTAAAGTGTGCAGTATGGGTGTGCTTAGCTGCGTAAATTCGTTCAGCCCATACGTACGCGTGCGTATGACAGCGGTTACATTGGAAAAAGTTAAGGTAGGGTTTGGGAAGCGTTTTAAAGTGTGCAGTATGGGTGTGCTTAGCTGCGTAAATTCGTTCAGCCCATACGTACGCGTGCGTATGACAGCGGTTACATTGGAAAAAGTTAAGGTAGGGTTTGGGAAGCGTATCTTGACAAAATACGTCCGTGCAAGGGGTGTGCCGAGGGGAGTGTAGCGAACTTACGTGCACGAAAATACGCTCCGCGAATAAACGTACGGCAAACGTAGTTCTGGATCTACCCCAATGTCTTAATAACATAGAAATTCAGATACAGACGTGCCCATACTGTACCATTTAAATGGCTCACCCCGCATCCGAAGTGTAAGTACGGGTATCGTATGGATGTCACGTCCCTTCGTCCAAAGTTACGCTCTTGATACTAGCCTGGTACGTACGTTCAGAGTTACAGGTTGTAACATCTGCGGCGCGCATGCGTAGTACATACAAAATAGCGTTTTTACGTCTCCGCCTAGCGTAAATACGCTAGCGGAAGTAGCTCTGGATCTGGCCCAATGTCATTATAGAATCCCATTGATCGCTTAGCTGATGACCATCTAATCATGGACTCTTCAGGCCTAAAGTGGCATTTAATGCTTGACTGTTCCTCATGCTGCAAAGTAAATAGAATACTACAAACATTTTTTATTTTTATTTCAATGTTTCTTTGGGCAGAATTTACTTTATAAACCTCTCTAGCTCATATTATAGTTTAGGATATAGGGACATTTAAATTAATATATCAGTGCTAATATAGTCAGATTCTAGATGACATTTTCTAGGGGTGTGGGTCCCCGGTTAGAACGGCCCTATTTCGATAAGGCATTCCAATCGATCCATGGACCAACGAGCTTTTGGTGCTCCAAAAAGTAAGTTAAAATAGTTCCCCAATTTTTTTCCCTAATTCTAACTCTAACACTCCTTTCCTGGCAGTCTGACCCTAAGTCTCCCTCTCCTGCAGGCTGACCCTAACCCTCCATCTCCCACAGCCTGACCCTAACCCTCCCTCCCCTGCAGCCTGACCCTAACCCTCCCTCCCCTGCAGCCTGACCCTAACCCTCCATCTCCCGCACAGAGAAGTTACTCACCTGTTCCAGGTCCGACAATAGCAGCGGTGGAGGGATATCGCAAATTGCGAAAGTGAATGGGTGAAGTATGCAGAACGGCATACTCACCCATTCATTAAAAAAAGTCTATATAGGTAAGTATTTGAAAAAGGGACATCCAAAAAGGAACTTTCGGATGTCCCTTTTTCAGAAATTAGATTTTCTAACGGGAGAGTGTAACCGTAAAACATCCTAAAATATAAAAACATAACTAGGAGAAACTGTAGAATTGATTGTAAAGCAATGAACACAGATGTACCTGCTGAGGACTGTTCTTTGAACCAGTAGCATCATCCACCTGAGTCTTTGACAGGAGTGAAGCATGGGAGTCCTCCTCTGCAATGGTTGTCTATAGACCATGGTTGCCTACTTTTGAAAAGTCATTTCAGGGAGAAAAGTAAAAAGCATAGGGGCGTTGCTGGAGGGAGGTTCCTGCGTCGCCGGGGGAGGTTCCTGCGTCGCCGGGGGCGGTCCCTACGTCGCCGGGGGTGGTCCCTACGCCACCGGGGGTGGTCCCTACGCCACCGGGGGCGGTCCCTGCGTTGCCAGGGTTTGTGCATGGGTGTCCTGCAAAGTATCAGCCCCCCCTCAGTATCTTTCATTACGTGCCTCCAGCCCCCCTTCAGTATCTCCCATCATGTGCCTCCAACCCCCCCTCAGTATTCCCCATCGTGTGCCTGCAGCCCCCCTCAGTATTCTCCACCATGTTTCTCCAGTCTCTCTCCTTTTTACTTACCTTTGTGTCCCGCTTTCCTTCCTCCTCTGCGGCGCTCTTCTGACTTCTCACTTGCCGACTTTCCTAGCTCTGCAATGGCTGGCGTCTTCTGGCAGGCACATCGTGAACAG